>JAQFYE010000925.1:0-27686 GCA_034694305.1 Protaphorura glebata | reverse complement strand
CATGCCCACGTAGTTAAGAGGTGGCCGTAATTAGCACATTGTCTCCATGGTGGCTGGAATTAGCCCACCCCGCCCTATGTAGTTTTACAAACAATCAACAAATCCAAAAACCGAAAAACCAAAAACAAGTTTCTCGTCGTAGAATCGATATTGCTTCCGACAATGTTGATTAAGATACCGCTGCATGTTGAGCAGTTTTAAATAGTGGAGTACCCCTAGTAGTAGTTCGATTTGGTTGGCTAACGAACTTAACTGGAGCTATAGTCCAAGTGTCACGCACGTCAAGTTTGAAGTCGATCGGAGAAGAATTGCGGCAGCTAGAGTGCAGACAGCAGACAGACAGACAGACAGACAGACAGACAGACGGACACAGTTCCAATATCATGATGTGATCTAACTACGTTACGATAGTCTAAGCGAAATACAAAAAATATTTCTTGATGCACATAATATTCAACAATTTTTAATTTCCGTCACTTATAGGGGGGAACTTGTCGACACAGCAAGGATCTAAGGCTATCCTGTTATAGTTGAAACGGTTAGCAAACATTTGAACCGTCAAACGGTACTAACGTAGTCTCTCATGGATGATTCGTTCAAATTTCTGGAATGCATTTAACTTGAAAATCACAATTCATTTCAACTTTACTCATAAAATATGAGATATGTTAGAAAAGTTTGATAAATTTTTGTTCAGAATGTTACAAACGTTTAGTGCTCCGCACGAATCCAAATCCGGATTCGAATCCGACTTTTACCGGATTCGAAGTAAGCTAATCCAAATCCGACTTTTACCGGATTCGAGATTCGCGAATCCGGATTCGTGCGAATCCGAGTCTGACCAGAGAATTATTTTTATTTCATTTTCAGGCTACTCTGAGGCTAATTCACCGCACGAGTGCGAATCCGGATTCGAATCTCGAATCCGAATCTGAATCCGGCTTTTACCGGATTCGAAGCTAACGGATCCGAATCCGGATTTTGCCGGATTCGGGATTTGCGAATCCGGATTCGTGCGGAGCACTACAAATGCTACAGTATGCCACCTTGAATATCCTTCCAATTCATTGGCTTCACTTGACCGAATCAGACAATCCAATCAGAGAAAGAAATAAGAATAATAATAAAATCAAAATTAGGGCATCAGTCAATCAGTCTGAATGACCTTGTATTCGCAGTATTTCGCAGTGTTCACAGACTAAATTGTTCGAATGGTTGGAAATGCTGAATCTTTTTCATTATGAATTTCACTCGATTTCCATCAGATGTTTCGAACAAATGTCCTAATTGCAGTCACTATTACAGGCAATAACTTCATAAAGTTCACACATGGGCAAACTGTGAGGTAAAATCGAATTAGTACTCCACTGACGAACTTGTATTTGTTTGGGGATGTTAACAAAATGGGATTAATTACCTCTAAATCCTTATTTTCCTCTAAAGCACTCATTTTGAAGTTAAATCAACGGATCACTCAAAATTAGAAAATGATTTAAGTTTCAATATAATTTTTTCACTGCTCGGTTGTATTTAGTTCGGTGTTTCGCAATGATAGAACTAGCAGACCATACTGTTCTTTTCCTTCTACTCACAATAATGTCAATACGAATTCCGGTTATACCTTAGCAAAGTCAGTGGGACTTGGATGTACGTTACCCTTGCAGTCTTGCAGTCCAGACGTTTGTCTCCGTCAATTGTCCCTGGCATGCATTCAAAAATATCATTACATGGAATCATAAAATTAGAATAGGACCCTTCGTGTCTTACATTTTCCTATATTCGTATAATTCATAACGAACCTAAAGTTTGGTGGTTCGACCATAAGATTGTAATGTATTTACTTATGCATATGCATATTAGAAATAGTTTCAGCTTCCAAGCAAAAGGAAGACATACATGAGGAAGTTGACAGGTGGGTAATGCGTGGACTTAGGAATTTTGAATCTCACATACACAAGACAGTCATACAACATTGCGTTCCTGGTTTGTGTTGAGTTGGGAAGTCAATTGTCCGGCGGAAATAGTAGGGTAATGTGTCCTAATACGCCACTTGGTCAAAATCCACCCCCCTACCTAGGGCTGTATATGAACACGTCACGTAGCCCTCAGAGTTCGCCAAATGTTGACGGGGCATGTTGGGACACCGGGACGTATTAGGACACCTTACCCTAAGCGGTCTTACCATCATACCATGTCAATGGTTCTGCATTAACAATATATTAGTTTTTTTTTTAAAAAAACAACGGAGACGTAAACGTGATTGTGTAGAGAGAACAATTTACTTTTAATCAGTGGCTATTTCATTTGACTAATAGTCAAGTGAATTACATAGTCTATGTAAAATCAGACTATTGAACAATTGAGTTACAAATGTATAAAACGCAGGAATCCTGTCATTGGAGTAATTATTGCGCGTTCGTTTTAGTGACGTATGCATATGCATATGTATTTCGCAGTATCGCAGTACATATATGCAATGCAAACGGAGTCCATCGGTTCTGTGCTTAAACAGTCAACATCGAGTGGTGTAAGAATATATGTAGTTCTACACTATTTGCTAAAAAGTGTTTTAAAATTACTTGTGAGCGTTGATTGACTTTTTCAATAAATCAAGAATCAATGGACTCTGTATGCAATGTATGTATTGCGTGTGAACCAAATACGTCACCAAAATGAGCGCATAACTCGATAGTCTGTTGGTCTGTATCTGTAGCAGCTCCCTCTTCGTTCTTAGAAACACCGCAATTCTGAATTATCACTTCATGAACACAAGAAAACAAGAAAAACAACATTCTGACAAAAGTTGATGTCTAAATTGAATAGAGAACACTATTTCTTTATTCCGTGCAAAATTATTTTTAAAAATCCATTGTTTGTCGAAAAAATTGTATAATCCAAAATTTTAGGTTTTGACAACCATTTTGCCAAGGTTCTTCCCCTCCAACAATTGAATGAAAGCTAGTGGCATATTTTCAAATCCTTGGACGACAGTTTCTTCAACTTTTATTTTGTCCTGAAGAAACAAATGAAATCAATTTATTTTGAAAATAATAGACTAATTATAATTCAAAATTATTGTTGGTGTTATTTTTTATTACCTCTAGGATCCAATCCCTTATTTGATTGACTGCTTCAAACCACCTATCTGCCCAACGGCTAACTACAAATCCTTCCATCCGAATGTTTTTGTAGATAAGGCTCGCGTAATCCACCGGGACTAATTTTGTCAATTGCCAGCAAAAAAAGTTAAGTTGGCGTTTAGCGACAACGAGGAATCAATTTACACGTAAAAAGCAGACTCGAAACAGAAGCGACGAGGTAATATTGCATGGAGCACATTATATGCCTAATATATATCGGTAAATTAAAGGAGGGGGCACAAACCTGCTTAACCTTATGGGAAAAAGTACTCCACTGGAATTTCTTCGGACTTTAATATGTTGTAGTCAGTCTTATCCTGAGCAACTTTTGTGAAGGACCTACCTCAAGAGCCTAACCGTTCGGCCGCTAGAAATACACTATGGGTAAGTATGGTAAAAGCGAGTGACTTTCACTTTCCTTTCACTCGCTTTCACTCTACATGGCCGTAGTGTATTTCTAGCGGCCAAACGGTTAGACTTTTGGGTTTATGACCTTCACAAAAATTGTTCAGGATAAGACTGACTACAACATATAAAACCTCAAGAAATTCCTACAGCGTACTTTTTTCCATGAGGTTTGTGTTCCCTCCTTTAATTCACTCTAAGAATTTTTTGAAAAGATCCAACCATCTTATTACCTAATGGAGGAGAGGTGGCCGTAGTATCGCTGTTATAAATGGAAATAGCACCACATAATCCAATTCGTCCAAATTCTCTCATATTTCTCATCACATTAAAGGAAAACACGCCCCCAACCTAGAATTATGACGTACGAAATATAAATTTCTCACAATCAGAAAACCGGGAGCTATTTTACAAAAGAAAAAAACGAACATTATCAAAATAAACGTCAACCCCATCCGGTGCATGCTTTCTCAGGGTTCTATACACATCAACAGTTTTATAATTGAAGGCCTCGTCAAAACCTAAGCTATCCTTGATCCATTTCAATTTATGTTCTTCACCGGCAAATCCGAGAACTCTGCATCCTAGAAAAAATATATTGATTTCAATTTTTAAATGCGCAAAAATTATTATAGGACACGTCTGTATCATCAGTGTATATACTTACCTTTAATTTTTGCAATCTGTCCGACGAGACTGCCGACTAAAAGTAATTATTCACATTGAGTAATCTATTTTAAACCATTAATTAGTTGTTTATAAATTATTAAATTAATTGTCCTACCTGCACCACCTGCAGCTGAAACGACGACAGTGTCCCCTGCAAATGGCAATTAGGATAAATGACAAAATATAGTTTCGACAACAAATATGGCAGACTTGTGGTGGAAATACTTACCCGCCTTCGGCTGACACACTTCTAAAAGTCCGAAATAAGCTGTGTTCCTATTGTAGTTAAAAATATCCTCAATTTAGAAACTATTTAATTTATCAAAACTATTTCTGGTAGAAAATCAATTACCCAGGCATTCCCATCGAACCCAAAGCGTATGAGTCTGGTAAACCTTTCATATCTGGCATTTTAATACTTGTGGTCCAATTTTGAATGCCAGCAACTGGTTTATAAACGGTTAAATCTCTCCAACCAAACATTCCGATGATTTGACTCCCTTCAGGATAATCTGAATTCTTGCTTTCCACCACTCTAAATACAAATCACAAACTAAAGATCCAAGCCACCAGAAATTCGTTCTTAATTAACGACACTATAAGATTATTAACCAATATTTTCCAAAATCTTACCGAGCTACTTGGCCACCAGGCAGTGTATCACCTATTTTTAATCGATTTGCAGCACCTCGCATGTACGGATCCACAGACAAGTATTCGGCCTTGCAAAGAATTTCTGCAAAATATAAATAGTCGAAACTGCAGTCAAAATTACGAAAAATTTCCACCAGCGTAAAGTCATACTTGAATAACTAAATTTCGTTGTGGATTTTTCTGTAAATCATGTGCGATAACAACTTTTTGAATCAGACGAAACTAAAAAAATCCGGACTTAAAAATGCGTAATTATGTACTCCAATTTTTAAACAATTGTATTTTATGTTTAGGAAGAAAGTGCAACGAATTATAAATCGTAGTTTGTAGTTTGTTCACGTGTCAAATAATGCAAGAGAACTTGACTCTAATTTAAAATATAAAAAGTACGTTTTATGATTGTATTTAAAAAAAAAAGATTAAAAACACCGGTGTTTGAATAATTTAATTATACCTCCATCCTGAAGTGAATTCGGCAGTGTGATTTCTTCAACAATTTTGAAGTCCGTAAGCTTAGGAGCGCCTTGAAATTGTTTCGCCAAAGTAATTTTCCTCGTCAACATATTGGAAGACGTTGAAAATCGTCGAATGAATTTTATTGCCGGTTGCACTCGCATCTTGCATGAATATTATTTATCTTATATAAATAATTAAATATTGTATTATTTTATCAGTTATTTTTGTATTCCGTCACAAAAATCGCATCACGACTGATGATAAGTCAAGGAAAAGAAGCAAATACAAATTAGTGAGATACGGTACGGTGGACACGAATCACACAACACAGAACGTAGTCTGGACTCCGGAGTTGAATTTGAATCACCCAAATATTATTTTTATTTGACCTTCCTGACATAAATAAGGTCAAACTGATATATTAGGATTTAATTTTGATATTGACTTGTAACACAATATAATTTATGATTCAAACATTTCAAACAAGTTCGTCTCATTATTCAATCTCCCGTATTCTGCATTATTTTTTTAAAAATCAAAACACAATACTTAATCGAAATTGACGAAAAGTCACCTAGTATTCAATCGTTAACATTAACATTATGAGATTTCCACCATTTCACACACTGAACGTACCCCTAGTAAGTAGTATGACAAATAGTTGAGACAAGTTGAGCAAAACCTTTTAAAGGGGCAATGGAAGACACTAATAGAGATACGCAATCCGAGAAAGTAATCGAACTGTTCATATTATATTTTATTTTGTTCATATCTTTATATTTTTTTTATTATTTATCTAACTTTAGAGTAAAGTAATTTTACAATATCCTTAGGCCTTTACAACCGTCTTCCCCGCCGTATTATTTTCAATCATTTCGACGAAGGCTTCAGGCATGTTAGTAAGTCCTGTCTTCACATTTTCTTGAACCTTAATTTTTCCCTGAAATCAGGAAAGAATAATCGATTTGCAAATAATTGAAAAATTTTGAATGGTAACATTTGAAGGAATTTTTGACTAACCTCAGATATCCATTCACGCATCTGGAATAGTCCGTCGTACCATTGATTGGACCAGCGTGCGACTGTAAATCCTTCCATTCGAATTTCTTTATTAATCAGAGAAAAGTAGTCCATTGGCACTAAATAAAGAAAATACCTTTCATTTCATAAGTTAAGGGGTACCGTCAGTATCAGGCCATTTTCTTTCGGCTACCGAATAATTCATTGTCTGTTCAGTTTGCTTGGATAACCCGTCCAGCAAGTATGTTTCGGTATGCCGAAAATTTTTCCGGGAATGCTTGTCCGCGTCTTATAAGAGTACAGGGTGGTCCATAAATACATTTATATTTGAATCGGGGCACATTACAAACATTACGTTCATAAGGCACAACCGTTGGTTGCGTGCAACTCACCATTTTGAATTCCCTTAAATTCCATGCTGGGGGCTGGCATGGTACGACAAAGTGCAATTCTCCCGAAACGATTCATATTTTTCAAGACATCGCATGTAAAAGAACCCCCGACCTAATTCAAAATTCAAATTCTAACTTTTTACAAAATTTGAAACAATATTTAGTAGGAGTAGAGATTCGTTAATTACATTGTCGAAACAAGAGTTAACCCCTTGAGGGGCCAATTCCCGTAGTATATCATCAACATTTGTATCTTTTAGATTGAACGCATGGTCAAACTTTAAGTCACCCCTGACCCAATTTAGTTTTGCCTCATTAATAACAAATCCAATGACTTTGCAGCCTGAAATTAGAGAATATAATTACCAATTTTGGAATTGATCAAACATGGTACAATTAAAATAATTAGCTTGCCCTTCAATTTCCCGATCTGTCCGACGAGGCTGCCAACTACAATACATTTAGAAATGTGGAATTAAATTTTAACTGGCAATTGCACCTGGCAGAAGCGATCTGCAAGTTTTCTGCAATAAGTCTTGCAATGCGCGGAATCAACATTTACTGCATCTGGAATCTGGATCTGCGAATTAGTTCCGGGCGCTTAATTCACAGGCCGACCTGTAATTCCCATGCCCGTAGTGTTAAGATTCCATTCCACGACTCATTGCGAAGTTTACTGCAGAATATTTGCCGCTTGGAATCGTCACTTAGACTAAGAAAACAATGTAAAATCTTACCAGCACCGTCCGCGTAAGAAACTACCAAAACCTCACCTGGAATAAGAATGAAGTGTTCATTTAAAATTCTGAAAACATTAATTTTGCGTATCATTTTGGTAGAGGATTTTTATAGTATCGTACCGATCTGCACATCGCACAGTTTTGTTAATCCAAAATAGGCCGTGTTTCTGGAAAATATTTTATAATTTGTATAATGACTAATGCTAGATTTGTGTACAGGGTGGTTCATAACCATTACATGCCACCCTACCACAGCTCAGGTCGGACTCGGTAGTAAAAAGTGAGAAATAATTTCGTACAGATTTAGAATTAAGTGGCAATTCCACATGGCAGCTGATTTCATTGCAATTAGTACCTAAATTTCCAGGAGCAATCACATATGGTAGTAAATACGTTCAACAACTTCTGCAAGGAAAGTTTAACACTGTTGGCATGAGACCTGCAATTGTATCTGCAAATAAGAACCTGGCACTAAATTGCAGTATATTTGGAAAATTCATCGCACACAGATGATTTTCAGACCATGAGTGGCCATATGCAATCGCCACTTTAATGAGAATTCCCAGAACGTTACGGCGCTCAGAAATATTGGCGCAAAATGGAATTAAGAGCGAATAGAAGAGCAGGAGAAGCTTTCTAAGTTCTCCGTCTAAATTTGCTATTGAAAATTGCATCGCGCCTCATTCTGTGAGTTCAAAGATGCAAATGTTATGAACCGTCTCGTACACATTCATGGAATATCGAGTCCACAAAATGTTAGAAAATTACGTCGACCTAAGTGGAAATGTTCAATAAATGGTATGCTAGGAATATCCATTCGCGGTGAGATTTATGTTCGATAGAGGGAGTAACGATATACAAAGGAATCAAAGCAAAATGATTTAGAGAAAACTCACCCGGCCACTCCAACGGCTCCTAGCGCTAAAGATTCGGGTAAACCTCTCATATCCGGCATTTTAAATAAGGTATCATACATTGGCACCGTCGTTGGCTTATAAATTGTATAATCACGCCATCCAAAATTCCCGACGACTTTCGACCCCTCTGGGTATAATCGATTGTTACTTTTAACGACTCTGGAATTAAAATTAAAATTAAAGATGTAAACTTGAAGCTAAATTAGAAATATTTTTGTATTCCGATTCCGAATTGTTTTACAAAATAACCTGGCCACCTGGCTCCCGGGCATCGTATCTCCAATCCTAATAGAACTAGTCAATCCTCGCATGTATGGATCCACTAAAATACATACATATAGTAAGGTCAAAACTGGAAACGTTGTGAAGATAATTATGGACAGATAATGCTAGCTTTATTCAGAATAGCTCAAGGACTGGACTTACATGAATGCCAGCTCGCCTTACACAATATTTCTGAAATGCAGAATGAAGAATAAGTCGTTAGTTTTACTATATAATGCAATTAGCAAAATGTCTCCCGGGCTGGTACTTGTGTACCTTCATGGTAAAGTGAAGCCCTTAGTTCTTCCTCAACAACTTTGAAGTCTGTTATTTTCGGCACGCCGTTGAAATGGTTAAACAAGATGACTTTTCTGGCCAGTGTTTTGAAATTCATCTTTTGTTTTGCACTTCCCAAAATCGGAACCTTGAAATAATTTCAATATTTCATGGATTTAGAAGTTATTTAAAAGTTGAGCGAAGCTTTTCTGTGTTTTCTTACCTTGATCCAATTATGAATCGGACGGTTCGTAATTGATCAGAATCAATAGTCTCTCAAATTACTTCTTTCCTCTGGCATTTCCAGCCATAAGCTCTCATCTTTACAAGAAATCTCTATACAGTGCGAGCAATAATATTATTACATACATTACAAAATCAACAAACAATTTTTCATTGCCATGAAGAATCTTCGAATTGTATTGTGCAAAAATTTCGTAAGGACTCGTAATGTACATTTTTAATGGGTTTTCAATAAGGATTTGATTTAAATTGAATTTTTACACCCATTACTCTTTAATAACGTTTGACTCAAATATATCAGTTCCATAACTCGTAGAGTCACCCAGTCATACGACTGAGACGTTCCTGGCAGTGATCAGTAACCTCGACTCGGGAAAAAACAAGAACTGAATTAGGAAGGTGAGTCTCAAGAAGAACATTGTAATGGAGTAATGCGTGCAAAAAAATTCAAATTCGTAATGAATTTTAAATAAAACGCTCATCTCTTGCATGACATATTTATTCTCTTTCATCAAACTGTCTCTAATTACCGAGTCCAGTATATAGAAAGTTTTCAGTTCTATCTATCCTCCAGTTGAACCTATGAATGCTGAAATTCATGTTCTTAACGAAAAGCCTTTTCTGTGATCGGAGACAATAAAAAATACATATTTCGTCGGAAGTATTTATGGATTTAATACACAACAATGAATATTAGAGTATACATTTCAAATGAATATTTGAATAATATAATATGGATGGCAGCCAGTAATACAAAAAATAGGTAAGAATACCTAATCTTAATCGGAATCAATCATTACAACATCACTGTCATCCCCATCATCATTATCTTCATTGTTTTCATCTTCCTCCTCATCTTCAGCTTCACTCATTCCTCCATAAATATCTTCTTGATCAAGTTCAGGTTCAATTTCGGAGTCATCTCTTTCCTCATCAGAATTTTCGTCCCGTACATAACGTTCGCTTTCCTCGTCACCTTCGTTACTACTCTCTTCACCTTCGATTTGAATTTGTACTTCCGATGACCCTTGACCTTGTCCTGGAAATCGTTGATGTTGGGATCCTTGGACTTCCATAACAGTAATGTTTTGCTCACCTTCCTCGGAAACATTACTCATGCTTTGTCCTAGTCCTTGTGTATAAGTAATAGTGACTGAAGCCAAAAATCCTGGGACTGATCCTTCATTAACCAAAAATCTATCAATGTCATCGCGGAAATGATCCAAAATCGGAGTTTCAAGGAGCATCATGTCATTATTGTCTGCCTCCTGAAATCAGCGAATCAAAAAATTAGTTAATTTTTCCTAATTATTAAACGACCGAATAATATCCAAAAAATATACGGCCTATCCGAATAGGAACCGACTACCTGTCCAAAAATGGAAACGGAGAACATTCACCCTATGAACGAAAATTATATCAGGATGGTCGGATCCAGTTATTTTTGGCAATTCGAATTCGACATGAGATTCTAGTATTACAATCTGTCTTACAAAATTCCAAACTTTTGAACTTCTCAGACAATTTCAATTCGAACCTTCCTGGGATCATACACACGATCGCACATTACTTTTTTGGACCGGTGTTCCGATTCTATTCGGATACTTGAATATAATAAAAAACAATACCTGAAATATGAAAACATGGTCCGCACAAGTTGAATAGGTACTCTGGAGCCGGATTTGATTCTGAGGTTCTCTGACAAGGGTCACATGGAATCCAAATAATTTCGAACAAGCTTGTTGTAACTGAACCGTCTCGTAGTCATAAGCCTGAGTCAAGATCTCATGTTTTCTTTCCAAAACTCTGAGCTGCTCATCGAGTTCTAATTAGAAATAAAAAAAAACAAATTGAATTAACTACTTTATAGTTTCAGATTCAACTACTTCTTCGTAAAAATAAATTTAGAATAGAAAACGGTACTTTTCTTTTCCTCCAACAAAGCCTCGTCCGTGACTCCGACCAAAGTATCCTCTTCATACCTCCGAACTTTTTCTTTCAAAGTTTCATTCTCGGCGAGACATTCCTTGAGTCTGGCCTCTACGGTCATCATTGATGGGTTATTTGCAAATGCCACAATTTTCATCCCAGTAGTCTCGTCGTCAGCGGAAGCTGTTTGATTAGCCAAAGTCTGAGACAATAATTCTTTCTCACGAACAGTTTCTTCTAACCTGTAGGGCCATCAATAATATTATTAGGATTAGGTTAAAATAATAAGCGTTATGAGTCACCACTGATTCCCATTATCAATCCCTTTTCATATAAAACTCAAGTTTAACTTTAGACATTTCAAAAGTACTGGTAATACTTTAAAAATTCAAAACTTTTGGTCAAACACAAAACTGTTACTTACTGAACTTTGAGAGATTGAAAAATTGGATTTCGCTCCTCACATTCCTGGCATGGCTTCTTCAAATGCACTTCTTCTTTGATAATGTGTTCATATTCCAAAACAATATTTTGTAACTGAGAAATTCGTTCCTTCAGTGGCTCTGAAATCATTCCCTCAAACTCTTGCTCGTAAGACTCCTTCAGTTCTCGAAGTCCGTCTCTGTCCTATTATTACATATTACAAAACAGTTTATCATTAATTTATGAGAATTTCATTGATAAACTGCCATCTAATTGATTAATGCTCATTTAATTAATTATTTGCCATTTAATTGATCAATGATCACTTAATTTTTATTGGAAAAGCAAACATTGAAATCCTATATTAATACCTTAACAATTAACACCAAGCGTCTGGACATTTTCTTCACGTCTCCAGTCAACTTTTCTTTTTCTTCCTTCAAATTCTTCAGTTGTTCTCGAAGGGAGATCCCTTCTGCTTGAAGGGTTGCAACAAGTCTGCTGCTGTTATTATAGCTGAAAAATGGAGTAAAAATTAGAAAAATAGTAAAATCAAAATTAGCAAAAATATTTTGCACTTATCAATCAAATCAATGGACTATTTAAATCGGATATCTAAACGTCAAATCATATGGAAATATGAGCCGATTTTGAATACACAATCAACTTACTTGTGCTTCAAATCCGAATTATCATGTTTAAACTCCAAGAGCTGATTCTGCATTTGTCGAATCTTTTTTTCCAAATTCAATGGCGTTGTACAATTAATATCGAGTTTTTCCGCAGTTGATTTCCAAGCTTTCAGTTCCTCCTTAAGAACACTGCGCTCCGCGTCACAAGCTCCCTTATCTTTTAACTCTAGAGTCATGTAACAGACTTGAGTTTCCAAAGAAGTGATCTTCTCTTCCAAAATCATTTCGGCCTTGATGGTAGACCTGAGTGGCAAATCAAAAATATTATCACTATATTTTCAAAAATAATAAAGTAATACAATAAATTATTCATTATAAATAAAAGTTACCTCATAATTTCATTTTCATTGCTAAGTTTCTTGACCACTTGATCCAAGGTTTGAGATTTCTTCAGCTCTTTGGCGTACAAATTCTCATATTTCGTTGCCAGTTCATCGAGCACTGATTCCGACTCCTTATTGGAATTCAGAGCACTCTCATATTTACTCCTGAATTCTTGATATTTAACGGCATCCACTTGGGCAACTTTTAGTTCATTTTGACATGTTTGTAGTTGTTTTTGGGCTAGACTTAATTGATCCCTCAAAATTTGAGACTCAACAACCCATTTCTCAGCTCCCATCTCAGTCTCACTTAGTTCGGTCTGTTTTTTCCTAATAGTCTCATCTGTTTCCATTTTTTGCTGTTAATGTGTACATAATAATTAAATTAAATTTTTTGAGATTAGGTAAGGATGTACAGACTACTGGCAATTATTATGAGTTTCGTCGAATACTGATTACACTGATAGCATTGGTATCCGTAACTACTCTACTCGGTTAATCCAATATTCGACCTAAGTCTAATAAATGCAAAATTGCAAATGGTCATAACAAGCTTACTTGTGACAGTTTCTGTTTCAACTGAAAATTTTCATTTTGAAGGGCAGCGATCTTTTCGTCCGACATGGATGATTTTTTACTGTACGCCGTTCTTTGTTGTTCGGTACTTTCGGATACGCTTTTCTCTTTTCTTTCAAGAACTTGGACTTGCTTTTCCAGATTTTCGTACTAAAATGTTAATAAAAATATAAAATATAATTAGCTAGTGGCTGAACCATTTACTACTCAAAAGTCTAAACTCGCTATAGAATTGCCAGCTGTTGATATACGACAGTACACCCATTCGAATTCTACAAATATCAAAATTAGGCTAAGTATCGTAATCGTAATTTGATTCAAAAGAGCACAATAGATGACCGATGTAATATGATTTATGGCATTATAATTTAAATCAATCGATACGATGCAACCTTATCACAATTTTTTTAATCACTGACTAAACTTACCTTTTGAATAGCATTTTTGACCTTAATCTTGCTTTCAACCTCAGCGTTTTCATACTGAATAATTTTCTCCATATGAGATCTTTTCATTTCATTGTTCAAATGTTCTAATTTTGTGTTAGCTGCTCGGCTACTGATTAGTTCTGCCTGTGTCTCTCTCAAAAGTCTCTCCAGCTCACCTGGGAACAATTAAATAAAAATTAATTAATATTAACCTAAATCTAATGAATGAATAAACAATTAATTAACATTCTGAACTAGGTAGAACTAAGATTAGGTAAAGCATCGAGTATGGCTAATAATTAATCATCGCGTCATTCATTTATGTATAAGAAGAAAATTGGGTCAGTGTTATATTTGATTTGATGTTTGACTCAGAGCAGGTACCCGTAGTAGTAGAAAACTCTATTTCCGAAACCACTTTACCTATATCACCATTTACGAGCAAAACTTTTCAATATTGCAATTATTTGCGTATTTCCTGTGTATGGAGGAAATCCAAGTCCCAACCTTCCAATTCCAACCACACAAAAAAGCGTATCATTTCGCTAAACGTAAAGATAAGTAAGATTATTTTCCTACTACTCTACTAGGTGTACCTTCCCAATCAACCAAATGGAAAGCAAACCCCAATCTGTACAAAAAACGCACGGCCGTGTTTAATAATGTATCTCACGATTGTGCCATAGCTGTGGCACGTCCTGGTGTACGTCAAACATCAAATTATGCGTATTTTAGAAAAAAGCTTGAACGTTCTGTTTAAAAAAAAACTTGAACATTCTGTTTTAAAAAAAAACTTACTATTTTTTTTCTGAATTTTCTCAACATCCACGTCATCGTCCTCCCATGGAAAACGTGACAACCGTGGTCTCTTGACCGACATTCTGGCACTGCTCTGAGCTTGAGGGGAAATATGAAGCATGGAAGCGTCTTGGAAAAAACTTTCATCAAAATCAAGTTTCATCGTAACTGGCTTGGTTGATGGTCCAGTACTTGGACCTCCAAACCCGAATCGATTTCTAGTACTTCCTAAGTCATCTGGGCTTAAAAGGTCACTCGCTGACCTTCCTGCACTTGGTGACACGTAAACAGACTTCCGACGCTCCAATTGAGCCAAATATTTGGAAATTGGAGTTTCAGCGTCCACACCTCTTCCTCGGTTTGCACTCGACATCTTCAGAGGTCACAGGAAGGTCGAGGTATGTCAATTTTTAAAATTTGAATTTTAGATTTCAGAATTAGGTCAATAATTCAATAATTTAAATTTCAAAATAAACACAAAAGTCCACAACCCGTCACGGAGCCAATTTTAAATTTCGTGAATTTTTGAAGGTCGGGTGAGATGAGAAATTGTCGTATAGTCTGGGGCAAGTTGGTAAATTCATGAGTACTCAAATAATCCGACGTCAGGTCAGACTATTAAGAAAAATGAGATATACATTTTGTGGAGATTTTTATGAGATTGATTTAATTTGCTATTGGCGATTTGTCGTATCTCCATTTCCCAAAAACAGCATTATACATAACAGGAACGAATTGTATTTCAAAATTTTTGTAATTTTATTTATTCTATCTCTATTGCATATTTAACATATGTGTATCAATGAATCGTAATCATATAATTTGAGGCTGTGAGAAAATTATTACCGTTATGACTATTTACATAAATTCACTTTCAATTTTTGATGAAATATTACCCACAAGGCTAAAAATTATGGTCGACAAATTCTTTGGAAAATTCCAAGTGTTGTAACTTTTTTAAATGTAATCAATGTAATTTATTCAGATCATAACCTTGCGCATATTCGAATCAATGGTTACAAATTATAGCAACGCAAGCTATTTTTGAAAATTAACATTTGGATTGCTTTTTAAAGTCAAGAAATTAATTATAGAATTTTTTAATTAATACAGAATGATAAAAATGATTAGAAAACAATATTTAAGCTTTGACAATCATCTTCCCAAGATTTTTACCTTCAAGCAACTCAATGAAGGCGGACGGCATATTCTCAAATCCTATCCTTCTTGTTTCTTCCACTTTGATTTTACCCTTTTTGAAAAGAATTGGAGTTAGAAAAGTGTTTCGGTAGAAATCGTAAAGTAAATTGATGGTATTACCTCCAAAATCCAATCTCTCATTTGATGAAGCCCATCAAACCATTCGCTTGTCCATTTCATGACCATGAAACCTTCCATGCGAATACATTTGTAAATTAGGGAAAGATAATCTAATGGGACTACAAAACCAGAAATAAATTCAAAAAAATTAATTAATAAGTAAAAATAATGAATAATTTCAAAAGAATCATGGCTGTGTTTTTAAAGTTTTGAAATACCCATTGGAAGTGCTTTTGGATCATTGTTGTAAACCGAAATAGCCCCACAGCATGCAATTCGCCCATTTAGGTTCATGTTTTTCAAAACGTTGTAAGTGAATTCCCCACCGACCTTGAATAAATTAAAAATGATTGTAAATAATTTATCCTCAGAAAATATACAACATGTATAAATGTATTCCATAATTCCATTGAACGAATTGCTCTCCAGTGCAGTATTCAACAGTACATACAATAATTACATGCTGTCACAAGGAAACCACTTTTCATATAAACACGATCGACCGAAAAACAGACCGCGCAAACAAAAAATTAATTTTTGTTTCGCCACTAAAAGTTTTTGAAACATTTAAACATGGCTTTCAAGACATTCACAAAAATATACTGTGGAAAAGTTAGTCATTTGTGTTCAGGGCAATTGACATAACTCCTTGGGGTTAGTTTTTGTATCAATCTGATTCTTACGTCAAATGATATTTCCTTGTCGGTTCCTAACTTACATTGTCAAAGTAGGAATCAATTCCTTCCGGAGCGAATTCCTGGAAGGTTTTGTTAAGGTCAACAGTCTTGTAATTAAAAACATGGTCAAATCCGAGGCTATTTTTCATCCACTTCAATTTATTTTCTTCTCCAGCAAATGCGAGAACTTTGCATCCTGTAGGGTTCAATCAAAGTCAATAAATAAATAAGTGAGAAGGTCAGTAGTTCCGCATTATTGTTGTTGTTTACGTATCAGTAACTGGAACTTACCCTTGATTTTAGCGATTTGTCCAACTAAACTGCCAACTGGAAACACAATATTAATATAGTTTTATTTACATGAGTTTTCTTCATATCGAACTAAAAGCGATTTAAACACACTGTTCGATATAGAGAATATAAAGTACCAGAATCAAAATTTAAATTCACTATACCTGCACCCCCGGCAGCTGAAACCACGACCGTTTTTCCTGGAGAAAAAAAAACAATAAATTAATATATTTTTACTCGATTGACTTTCCATTACAATTTCTGTATGCAATTATTAGCAAATTTCCCACGTATGTATCGTACTCACCATTCTTAGGCTCACACAGTCGAGTGAATCCGAAGTATGCCGTATTTCTATGAAAGGAATAAGAAGTCATTTATTACACGAAATAAGATTCAGAATTAATGACAAATAGAATAAAATTAAATTCACCCTGGCATCCCAACAGAGCCCAATGCATAGGAATCTGGCAATCCTTTCATATCCGGCATTCTGTAAATACTTTCTGGCGAATTGACCCCTGGTGCAGGTTTGTAAACAGTGAGATCCCTCCATCCGAAACTTCCAACGACTTGACTTCCTTCCGGGAATTCAGCGTTCCGGCTCTTCACCACTCTATTTAAGAAATATTCACCAAATAATGGTAATTGGTAATAATGCAAAAAATGAATGCTCATAATTTTTCTTACCTTGCGACTTGGCTACCAACAAAGGTATCCCCAATTTTCATATTATTTGCGGCACCCCGCATATACGGGTCAACGGTAAGATATTCAGCTTTGCAGAGAATCTCTGTGTATTTGTATATAAACTAATGATTAATATTTTCAGAAAATAATTGTGAAAAACGAATATGTTTAAAGAATTTTAACCTCCATCTTGAATTGCCTCCGGAAGATTTTCTTCCACGATTTTGAAGTCCGAGGGTTTCGGAGCTCCTTGAAAATGTTTTGCTAACGTGATTTTTCTCGCTACCGGCATTGTGAATGTTAGATATTGAAACTCACTGGACTGTTGAAATGGTTTCTGTCTTTCTGCTAAGAAAAGTAAGTTGCTACTAATTCAATGGACATCAAAGAATCTAATTTATATAATGGGAATTTGGAGAGCAATTATGATCTAATCAATTGTCCACAACCGCGGTGCAATACAAAAGCATTAATGACTTTGGACTTTGTTATAATTCGCCGATGACAACAGGGTTTTCAAGTGAACTACTTGAATTCTTATAACTTACGCTGCTGCCTTAGTTTGTAGTAAACCGGATAGTTGTATAAAATTTTCTACAACTTGAGTCAAATCTGTCAGAGTCCAGTGCGCAAAATATTTAGAATCCACGAGTATCGACTTTTCTTCCTCGTTCTTCTAAACCGCATGCTTGGTTTACGCAATTTTGGTGCAAGGTAAAAACTAGTAATTGCATGTGCATGCAATGGTCCAAACTTCAGTTTTTGTTGTTTTTGGCTTGTCAAACAAGTAACATGAGCGTCCTTTACGACAACCTTGACAGATCTCGTCATCCTGTATCACGAGATAGTTCGTAAATAATAAGTAACAGCTAATACTGCTGAGTCAGGCAGTACACATACATACATGTTTCTGCCAACTAATATTTAATTTGCTCATAATGTATAACTCAAGTTGCACGGATTTTATTATTGAATTCCTAAATAACCGAAAAAGCGTCTGGACGCAAATAGCCGCCGGGTCACAAGATAGGTTTTTCCATCGGAAAGCCTAATAGTTTGAATGCTCAAATTAGCCCCGAGTAAGCTAGTGTCATTTTTAAGTATGCGCCCCCGCATATTCGGTCATTTACGGTAACACATACAATAAGTCCAAGTGCACGGTAATATTCTGAAGGGCATATTATTACTTTGGATTGAATTGGATGTAATTTTATCTAAGTCATCGATAATCATAGCCCACACAATATTAACATCAAAACATACGTGCCTATGCATTATTTTGGTTGACTCATATTCTAAATATATAATAATTTTTATATTATTTTTGATAAATTTTGAATATACCGAATAGATTCTGCGCTCCATTTGCCAAAGCAATTTAATTTCGAGTTACTTTAAAAATGTCACGCAATAAATACACTGTAAAATTCGTAATAAATTGCTTAAATTATTGAAAAGTTCATTGGTAGTTGCTGTTCGCTTTGACACGTTAAACATACAGGGTTACTACGTAACATAAATGTTTTGACTCCCGCGCGTATCTTCATGAATGGTCTTATCTTCTCCCAAAGCACATGAAAATTCCAATATTTCTAGAAAAAAAATTCATCACGAAATTAGCATGTCTTCCCTGAAAAATTGGAGCACTGAATCGATAATTTCTGATAGCAAGTTAGTACTTATTTCCTCAATTTGTTATGACATTTGAGCGATTTCAGGAGAAGTGAGATTTCCAGGAAAAATCGACTTGCTCAGAAATTGTTGATCGATGGATAAGAGTTTTCAGGATAGACGTGCGAATGTCGTGGGGAAGTTTCTTTTCGAACTTTTTAACACTCACCGATGGATCAATTGAGATTTATTCTTATTGTTGTGAGGAATGTTGTGCTTTTGCTTGTAAATAAACAAATCTGAAAAATCTGAAATCTGAAGTTTTCATTAGTTTTGAGGCAGAATACCATAAAAGAACGGTTGGACAACGATGAAATTTTTATCTCACACTGCGCGATGCGCTGCTGCAAACGCTCCCATCTGAGTTGGCCATTCCAACGGTGTATCGGATTTGTCTGGGTCTGGGTATTGTAGATCTTGACTTTCTTGACATAAGACGGGTTAATCACTAATGCCTTGGGAGCGAATAGTTGGAAGATTTTGTGGACGGATCTGGAACGTCAGCACTACTATGTATTTGGTAAACTAAAAATAGGCAGAATCCGCATAGATTTATTCAAATGGTTGTTTATTGCTGTCAAGAGAAGATTAATTACATTCTAAATAGGTAGAGCCTGACCAACACAGAGTGACAACGTCGGTGCAGTGCGTATTATGTGTACATATGTTTCTTGGTACATTTCGTTGTCTACAAAAGGTTCAACATAATTAACAGTATTAATACCAGGAAGGATGATTCACTGCACCCGAGCTCGAATGTTACAAAAGAATAAATAAGAGAAAATAAAACGCATTTATACATAACGCAGGGTGATTTCGTACAAGTCGACCTATTTCGAAGTCAAGTCAACGTCGGCAAATTAGAAGCACAATAATGATTGTCCATCATCTGCCTTTGGAATATCAATTTGAACATTTGTTTTTACCTCCTGATTGTTACACCTTAATTTGTTTTGGATTTTTCGGTTCCCGTTTCATGTTTTCAGCGAGAATTTGTGAATTTGTACACGGCATTAAAGGATTTAGACGTTAGCATATACTCGGTGACTGTCTTACATTCCAAACATTCATGATACTATATTCACAAATTGTTGCACTCGACTGGGAATCAATTAAGATTTAAGACCCTCCTAAGTTAAGATTTAACCTACAATTAAACATGGGCACACAGACAAAATTTAAATATGTATTTCGTAGGGAAACTTCCTATTGTAGTACTTACCTAGCGAGAGAACTCAATATTTTGTATTTAGGGGTCTAATCCTTAGTGAAACAATTGAATTCAAGAGGCATGAATTGAAGCCAGAGTAGTTCTCTAAAAAATAATTAGTGTCCCGACTTACTATGAAAACCAACAGTTTAATCGAATATTGTACAACATCAAAATATCAGTCATTGCAAAATATTACATTTCAAAATTCAAATGACGCAAATAACAATTGACTTGCACGTCTTCACATTAATACGCGAAAAGTCAATGTGTCAGTAGAATTAAAACTCGTATTTGCTATTCCTAAGGTGAGAAGCAATACGAAGGGTACTTCGGATTATTCATCGTTTGAAGTGTTAAGTATATAGTAGAAGAACACAATCACTTTGGCTATACAAATATATATTCAGGTGGAATGATGTATTCCGTTCATATGTGAATTTTTAGATGCCATGTAGGTTAAAGATTCCTGAAGGAGCGACGCGCGACGTGCGTGCGGCAAAGCTTGACCAACAATTTATAAATTCTTCTTTACTAACTTGGAATCTGAGCTGTTGAACCGAAATTACCAGAAATTGGATTCCCATAGGATGCTTGCCAGAATTTCTGTTCTGGTTATCTTTTCTTCAATTCAGATGCAGATAGATTACAAAAAGGAAGAAGTTTTTCCTAAATTGTTTATCTCCAAAGTAAAATACATGCAGTTTGGGATCCATTCATTTGTGCCTAGGAGTTTTTGGCACTGTAAGAATTACGTCATGTCCGCACGAAGTGACTATGTTAGTGTGCAAAAATATAATCCGGGTAAAATAAACACTATTAAAAAAATCAGACTTGTAATAATTCACCATTTCGTTTCGAATACCTGACTACAATTGTACATCAGTTGAAGCATCGGATTCGTGTTGAAGGAATTACCAGTCACGGCGTTTATATTCTTGAGTTATTCCTTTTGTCTACATTTCAATGTTATGCGCATTCTGAATCCCCACGAGTACAAGTCGTCCAATCATTGAAAATCTAAACAAATAGATTCAGTCATTCTCGACTGAATGTCACACTCAAATCCTGAATTATGAAACCTTTGAATGCGAACCGAAATTTTATATTAGGTACTTCTCTTTCTGATTGCTTTTATTCTGATGCGAGATACATACGAAGCAGAGTAAGTCAAAGGGTCCTGTTATCCATTAGCGTCGTTCGATCTTATCGATAAACTGCATTTATCTAAAAATTAAGAAATCAGTGTCCGATATAGCTAGAAGTTGATAAATAAGTAGGAAGCTTTAATGACTGAGCGTAGCGACACGCGACTCGAACCACCGTCAAGTCCGACGAAGAAGCGTTCGATTATGGATGAGTGACAATAAACAATGGAGTGACAGTTACCTTTTCAATTTCTTTATCAATTTTAAAATTGCTATGCTTGTTTTGAAATTTGAATGAAATTATAACCCAGTGCAGTGCTTTGAAGGTATGTCAGGTTTCGAATTAACAAAAATCGAATGCCGTATAAGCCGATAGTTGTAGGTGAATATTTGTCTTTTCTGCATACTTCATTTTGTAGAAAGTAATAAATAAAAATTGATTTTCCGGATGATTTCCTTGACTATTTTTTATTTGAGGTTAGGTTGAAATTAAGGGCATGCAAAAGTTGTTTTTTGGTGAAAATGTAGGAAAAATGGCATCCTAGAACTTGTCGGTTTTTTCAGTACTAAGCTTAAGTTTGAGAAAAATTGACAATCGGCGTGAAGGGCGTAGTTTTTTTTAGTTTTCTTCACAACATGCTAAAAAAGGAGACATTTCGCTAGAATTCTTTCCTTGTTCGTTCTAAGTTGAAATACAAAATGGATAATCGGCCAGAAGGGCCGAAATTTTTCAGTGTTATATACTACATTTCAATTAAAATTCCTACACTTTTTCAATTTTTTGCGCCCCCATCAGCTCGCGCCCTTGGACGGATGCCCGTACTTGCTCATTCCTAGCTTCGGCTCTGCTTTTACTTTTCCAATACTTCGCTTTTAACATTAAAAATATCTTTCGGTCTGAAGGCAATTGACAATGATATTTTGTTTTCTGATTTTTAATTCAGACTCACAGTGCACAATGTGGTTTTCGTGAAAATTAAAAATTCAAGGTGTCCCAAATGAATATGAACAGTTTGAAAAATTAATAGTTCCAAAGTATGGACCAGATTTTCCAAAGAAATATTTTAAATGAAATTTTGAATGAACTTGATTTTTTAACATTTTTTACATTTTACGATTAGCGAAAGGTATTCTCGATATAACGGCCTCTCTTAATTTTGCATTCCCAGAGCCTAATAACCTTATTAGCATACAAGATTTCGGGGGTTTCAAACTTTCAACCCTATCCCAAATTGAAAGAATTGTCAAAATTAAATTTCATAGATGATTCCGAGACTTAAAATTTCAAAAAGGAATTTGGAATAGAAATTTGAGATTTTAAAATTTCAAAAATCATTTTCAAAATTTTGTAATTATGGAAGTGCAGTAGTAAGATAGGCCTTTATATCGAGAATACCCTTCACTAATCGTAAATATTGTTAAAAAAATTTCATTACAAATATTTTTTTTGGAAATCTACTCCATACTTTGGAAACTATGAATTTTTGCGAGTGTTATTTATATTCATTTGGGACACCCTGGTTAAGGATTAAGATATGAGGGTTAAGTGCTTTTGGCACAATTTTGGTAACGGCCGGCGTCCTTTGGACGGTAGAATTATAATTTAAAAGTACTGGTTTAGCATTTATGTGACACGGAAAAAGTTTGACCAAATAAAAATGTATTATTATCTGATGACAATGGTGACATGAAATACATTCTATAATTATGTACAATTCATATCATTACACACCACACCACACCACACCACACCACACATTCACAGCAGCTTGTCAAAACTTTTTAATCCGTTCCATTGCCATTCAGGTTCTGTCAATCACCCGATAACCTTTCCATGACCCCAAGTACAAAATTAAGTATTAGCGTAATAAATTTATTAGGTCATTTATAGAAAATGACACATCAGCTATTTAGTCATTCGAACTTAGAAGTTTCAAATAATTCATGAACCGTCTGCTGGTATTTTCTCATAAAAGACACAAATAATTCGAATGAATATTGTGTGGTTCATTAAACCATACAAATTTACTCATTTTTGACGTACTTCAGTTAAATGTTGTGAATTGCAAAGGAAATACACCACTCCAGTTATTCCATTCATTTCAAAATGAGAGTCCAACATCCTGTATCTCCTTTCGTATTAAAAATCGTAAACAATGAGTTATCATGCGGTAGCATGTGCGTTGTAATCATATTTACATAGAAAAAAGTAACAGACCCGCCGGCAGGGCACGGACTGACCATTCAAGCATAGTTCCTGTTTTGTTACCAACTTTTCCTATGAATAGAAAATTAGAGCGTGTTCTAGGAATAGTATGGTTGATTTGCGTAAAATTAGAATTGAATCATCCAAAATGTACATTACAAGAATTTAGACACGTATGAAAAATAATCAATAGGTTAATAGGTGCATTTGCAGATGACCAGTGCGGACGTCATCATTAATCGTAAAGTTATCCGACAAGGTGACCTCTTTGCATGTAAATGTCAATTCAATGGCTTCAAAATCGGTAATCTCAAGTGTTCTGGTCATAAATAGAAATGTTTTATAATATTTCCTCCAATCCGACTGATAATTTACTGTGGCTGCTATATATTTCCTACTGCTAGGGGTGCCTTTCCTAAACAAAATAGAAAGCAATCAAAAAAAGAAATACTCCGCGATGTTTGAAATTACTTTGTGTAGAGGGTGGTCCATAATACTTTGCTCCGCCCTGCAGCGCTAACCTGGGAACTTGGGAGAAAATGAGATATGAATTTTGTAAATAATCTCATAGGTGATTTAGTGCGCAAACTCCATTTTGCTTCATAAAATATTCTAACGAATTTCCACATCGGGTCGCAAAATTCTTATTGAATTTTGAGATATTGTTTTTCAAAATCGAAGACAATATTGGACAAATATTGACAAAAGTAACATCAAAAGTGATTCCCTTGTGACTACAGTTATTGACTTTGACTCTTGACGCTTATGTATTAGAAAAAGTGGTCTTGTCTTGATGTGTGAAGTGAATGTTTGTCAAATACAAAATGCAAATATGTTACCAGCTAAAACAATGACGCCATCATTTTTTATTTACTTAATTGGTTCTTGGGAAGGGAGATTAGAAATAGACGACCCATACGACGTCATTCATGGACATGTAACTCTAATATAAAGGATGGAATAATTCTGGAGATCCAAACCAAAAGTAAATCAACCATCCCTGGTTCAACATCCAACTTTTTGATTTAGTCGTCGCACCCTGCTCTCTTAACTCTTAACTATTACAATTTACACTACAATTATATAGATCACGCAGAGTTTATCCTATCCATAGTAGTCCAAGTCCAAGTTAAAGTTGTTGCGTAATAAAATATAATCTCAACACGACCACTATTCATTTGACTTTTTGACTTTGACATTTAACCATACTTTGTGGATTTGGTTGCAAAAGACAAAAATGTCGTACAAATTAATTATATTTGCGGCTACGGCAGCCATTGCAATTGCTGCCCCAGCCGATAATTCCGCCAATTCCGCCAAAGGAATCTTTACTGCCGTTGCACCAAAAGAAATCTTTCCAAATTCCATTTACAAAGTGACAGTTTCTGTTGAAAATGGCCCAACCCCGACAGCCATTACAGCTCAAATTAGTACACCGAAAAAAGTCTACGCCGCCCAAGAACTTTCGATACAGGGTGGGACATCACAAGTCGTTGAATTAAAAGTTGACACTTTACCTGAAGAGAGTTACAATTTGACAATCAAAAGTGAAACAACGGGTGAATTAAGTTTTGAAGATCGTGTCACTATTTTTGTTGACCGGAAAGAACGTTCATTACTTTTACAAACAGACAAACCAATTTACAAGCCTGGTGAGACCGTGAAATTCCGAGTCATTGTATTGGACAGATATTTCAAACCATTCGTTGCAGATCAAATCGTTGAGGTCAAAGTGTTGGATCCTCAGAGGAATGTTATCAAGACATGGAAAAATGTTACAGTCGTTAAAGGTTTGTATTCATCAAGTCTAGAATTGTCAACCGAACCGAATTTAGGAGATTGGACGATTGAGGTCAAGGCTGGAGATGATGAATCCGATAATCTGCAGTTCTCAGTTGCTCAGTACGTATTACCGAAATTCAAAGTTGATGTCAACCTCCCACCATTCGTCAGCTTCAATTCATCCAATGTCAGAGCTGAGGTCAAGGCCTTGTATACCTACGGTAAGGGTCTTAAGGGAGATTGTACGGTCACCCTGAAACGAAAAGGATATTATTATCAACCTTACGGGTCAAAGAAGAAGGTACTGTCCAAAACATTGCCAATTGATGGGTCAGCTGTTGTCGAATTTGACACAATCAAAGAAGATTTCGGCGTAAAAGATGCAAATTCACTTTACAGTGAAATTGAATTTGAAATTGAAGCCTCTGTCAAGGATGAAATCACTGGACGTCAACAAAATGGTTCAAATACGGTCAAATTATATAAACATCCTTATAAAATTGAATTGATTGAAAAAGCTGAGTCTTATCAACCTGGACTTCCATTCACAATGAAATTCAAAGTTTCAACACAAGATAATATTCCAATTCATGATTCTTCACCAGATGCTCTTACACTCGCCCATGGTTTTTCGTACAATGTTGAAGATTCTGTTGTTAAATCCGCACTTCCATCTAACGGAATTGTGAGCTTCACATTTGTGACGCCATCCAATGAAATGCTTTACATTTCTACTGTGGAAGCGACTTACAAAGATTTGAAGCAACCATTTTACCTTCCACAAAAGAGCCGATCCGAATCCAAGATTTATGTCCAATTATCTCTGAAGACAGCAACCCCGAAAGTTGGAGAAGAAGTAGAACTCACTCTAAAAGCTACCAAAGAATTCGACTCCTTCAATCACATTATTTATGGGCGTGGTCTCATTCTGTCCAGTGGGAAAATCTTGTTACCGGTGTCCAGCAAAGACCACACATTCAAACTGAAAATCCCTGCCGGTGCTGGACCTGAAGGAAAAATTGTTGTTTATTCTGCCTTCAAACCAACGAATGAAATAATTGCGGATTCCGTTACATTCACTGTCGGTTCGGCCCTTGAAAATAAATTGGATATCAAATTATCGGCTCAAACTTTGGAACCCGGACAAAATGTCACGATTTCAATGAAGACGAAGTCAAAATCTATGATCGCATTGAGAGGCGTCGACCAATCTGTCCTTCTTCTCAAGGAAGATAAAGATATCAACATGGCTGCCATTGACAATGAATTGAAACAATTGGATCAAACCCGAAATAATCGGTATAGACTTTGGGGAGGATCCGGTGCATTCCAGGTATTTGAACAGACTGGATTGGTTGTGCTCACAAATGGAGTTTTAGAAAAGGATCGTTGGAGTCCAACCCCATGGAGTGGAATTCAACCAATGGCTTTGGAATTTGATGGTGACGCTATCGCGTTTAATGGTCCCCCTGCACTCCCTGGAAGTCCAAAGATGCAATCCGAAGCTGCTTTTTCCCGTGGAGGCGGCGGCGCTGGAGCGCCAGAAGTCCGTGTCCGTAAAGATTTCCCAGAAACATGGCTTTGGGAAGAAGTCTACTCCGAAAATGACTCACTTGACCTTAACAAAATCGTTCCTGATACTTTGACCTCTTGGATTGTAACCGGTTATTCCTTGAATTCTGAATCCGGAATCGGCGTTTCTCTTGAACCCCAAGTACTCAAAACGTTCAGACCTTTCTTCCTCTCCCTCAATTTGCCATATTCCATCGTCAAGGGAGAAGTCCTGACTCTTCAAGTCCTTGTTCACAATTACCAATCCGAAGAAATCAATGCCAGTGTTACTTTATCCAATCAAGATTTACATTTCGAATTTGGTGAAGACAAAATGCAAAAGGAAACGTCCATGACGAAACAAGCGGTTGTCGGTCCATCTCAAATCTCTTCTGTGACCTTTGTCATCATCCCTGTCAAATTCGGTGTCATCATGTTGAATGTCAAAGGAACAAGTGCAAATGCAGGTGACGCCCTCTCACGACCATTGACTGTGACACCACCGGGACAAAAACAAATCAAGAATCGATCTGCCCTTCTTGACCTCCGGGCTGGATCTCCAAAGAATTACAACTTAACCGCAGAATTCCCAGATACCCGGGTCGCCGGAGCTGACACCGTTCGAATGACAGTCATCGCTGACCTCCTTGGAACAACGATTTCTAATCTAGACAAACTTCTTCAAATGCCATGTGGGTGCGGAGAACAAAACATGTTAAACTTTGTCCCAGATATTGTCATCTTAGATTATTTGACCTCAACAGCACAATTGACCCCAGCCATCAAGACTAAAGC
>JAQFYE010000924.1:0-27698 GCA_034694305.1 Protaphorura glebata | reverse complement strand
TTTGACTTTGACAATGTTGTTTCATATGAGAATAAAAATTCTCTTCAGAATACAAATTTTGTTTACAAATCGTACAAGAACTTCCAGACACAACTTTACAGTGTGTTAATCTTAATAAACTAATCTTAATTTCGTAATTTTAATCTTACAATTTGTTTTTGTAGGCAGGAGTCTCGTCGGAAGGAATGATGTGACCGATACAACCCCTGCAAAGGATAAAATTAAGGTATGATCGATTTGAATGTTAATAATTTTTTGATTTGAAGTAAGCCGTGCTCAATTGCCCCGAAGACGCAATTGCAACAGATGAACCGAATAGTGGTATTCGGCCTGTGAGCGAATACCGAATATTCGGTTGGCCACATCCGTTAAACGGATTTCTGGAGAATTTGAAGCCGCTGATAGATTTAAGGCCAAGTATTCGGTTGACCTAATAATTAACAGAATATTCGGTACATCCCTAAGACTTAAATGACGGATTTTTATTTATGACAACAAAATATCTTTGGGGATTGGTCAACAATTTGACGTATTTATTTTATTGCACCGAGTCGTAACATTTGACATTACGGATTCTTGAAATGATTATTTAAAACTTATGGCGTGGACATTTTTGACTGAGACGATAGCACCGAAATGAATGAATCGCTGGAATATTTCGGCCAGGTGACCAGACCACTGATTTATATCTAATTTGTCATTTTAATAAAAACTTTGCGATAGACGCTGGAGAATCAATGGAAGGATTTGAACGCTATTCTTGATGAAAAGAACAGGCAAAGCCGAGCACGACTTGAACATTTGAATGCTTACGAAAAACTTCGTGATCAAGTCAATTCATGGCTCACATCCATGGAGAGTCGAATTAACAATCTCCGTGCTATCGCAGTGGATGTTGACCTCCTTAGACAACAAACTGATGAACTGAAACCCATCACCAAAGAATACCGTGACTATAATATTACGATCGACAAAGTTAATGAGTTGGGTAATGCCTATGATGCCGCTCTGAGAGGGGATTCCTCAAAACGTCGCTCAGGATCTGCGTCGAGCCCAATCCGACGAACCAGTTCCAGTTTCCGAGCTTCTGAGCCAAGAAGTCCATCACCATCCAAGGGTGGAGTGAGCAGTTTTGGTCGTAGAATTTCCCAAGAAGGAGGATATGTAAATTTGGAAGACACTTCACCTGTTCAAACCCAATTAAATGAAATTAATAATCGTTACAGTTTAATTGGAATGAAATTATCTGATCGTCAAAATGATATTGATGCCATGCGTGAGGAAATTAAAAAGATTACAGAGAATTTGAAAGCTCTAGTTGTATTTTTGGATAAAGAAGAACGACTTTTACCAAAAGACACGATTCCACAGAGCAGAGAAGAAGCAGACAAGTTACTCAAAACAATCCAAAGAATTCTAGAGGATTTGTATGAAAAACAAGGATTACTGGACAACACTAGATCACAGGTCACAGATTTATTAAGAAGAAAACCAGATGCACCTGGAGGTGATGAATTACAAAGATCATTCCAAGAAATTGCACAACGTTGGAAGAGTTTACAAGACATTTGTAAACAAAGGATTGGATTTTTGGAAAATGTTAAAGAATTTTATGACTCTCATCATAATTTGAATAGCTGGCTGACAGCGAAGGATAAGATGTTGAATGGTAAGTAACTATAATTAGTTTTCATTGCTATGCTCTAACCGCCAAACTGTTCGGCTTTTGACTTTCCAACTTTCACAAGAGTTCAGAGTCCGGGAATTTTTTATTAATGTCATAAAGTTCCATTGCCCAAACAGTTCAGTATAATAACCAAATTGTTCAGTACTCTAAGCGTTACAACATATCAAAAATGTAATCATTGCCCGTTTTATGACCAATTAGTACTTGGACCCATCGCTGCTGAACCTGGGATGGTACAGAATCAGTTGGAGCAAGTCCGAGTCATTCGTGATGAATTCCGTGCACAAAAACCGATTTTGGACAGTTTTAACAATTCTGGAGATAATTTATTAGTTCAAGTTAGTCCAAATACACCGGATGGCCGCAAAATTGAAGATAAATTGGCTAGTATTAATTCAAAATGGAACGACCTATTAATGAAATTGGACACGGTGAGAGTTTCTATAATTTATTATTAATTTATCCGAAATCAATCGACAACTTCCCTACTAGGTAATCTCAGACTGTTTAAATTAAGAAAGTGAAGGAGGATTTCCCAAAATTGAGTCCCACAGAAATTGGTTCGATTCTTGTGGCCACCTGAATATTCTGACCGTACCAGTAACGCTTAGTCATAACGTCATTGACCCGCTGACCTCATAACTGGTGACACGATAGAGACACGGTCTCTATACACGAAGTGTCACTAATTTTGACATGACAAACTCAATTTTGATTGTTTGGAGACAGTATGAGACTACCTATGAAGATAGCATTTTCAAATTATACTGAATTTTAAACAGTTAGCATTAATAGTCGCTTTGTGGTTCTTTATAATTGCTACGTATAAATTCTGGGCGTTGAACATTACAGAATTGGAGTATCTAATAATTTCAATTTGTAACTAAATTTTTCTTAAATATCTTACAGAGAGAAGGAAATTTGGATGCGGCATCTGGAGCCAGTTCTGATTTCTACAACAACCTGAATAAATTACAAGACAATTTACATAAAATAAGTGATGACTTGGATGACTTAGCAAATGATAAGGGAAAAGTAGATCCAGACGAATTACTGAAGAGATTGAATGCCTTAGACAAAGCATTGGAAAATCAAAGACCCGTCTTAGCTGACGTCGAAGCCTCTGGATTGCAATTGTGTGAAATTCTAGGAGACCCAATTTCGAAAGCTGATATTCAAAAGAAACTTGCTCATGTTGCACGGTTGTTTAATCAATGTCAGAAGAAATTGGACAATTGTAAAGCAGAATTGGAGAATTCTAAGAGAGATGCACAAGAGTTCGAACAGGCGTGTGAAGCTGCAAATGAGTGGCTTCAAGATCTATTGTCTAATTTCACTGATAAATTGATCGTTTCTGCTGATCGAGATATCTTACGCCAACAAATTGATGAATTTGAGGTAATTATTACACTCTGGCTCTGAGTTTAGGGTAGAGTGTGCTAGAACGCCCCACTCTGTACCAGAAGTGGGGCGATTTAGTCCACTCTGCTCTACTATTGTTCGACTCATGGGTTTGACCAAACACGATACGATTTTTTTTTGCTCAACAGCCCATCTATAAAGAAGTTATGAGTAAAGAACATGAGATCATAATGACAATCAACAAAGGTAAAGAGTTGGCGTCCGGCCGGAATACTCGAAAGAATGATCAACGAGGAATTCAACAAAATATTGAAAGAATTCAAAAAGGTTGGGACCGACTTAAGAAAGAAACTTCAGATCGTCATTCACGACTCCAAAGTTGTATGGAGCATTGCAAAAAGTATGATCGACTTTTGGAATCATTCCTTCCATGGGTATCACAAGTGGAGGATAGACTGGTCAGAGTTAAATTGGAAAGTCTTAACAAAATTGAACTTGACAAATTGATTAAAGAGCTGAATACAATCAAGAGTGACATCTGGAGGCATGCCGGCGAATATGAGGCTGTCCGAGGTCAAGGTGAAACTTTCTTGGCCGCTTGTGACAGGGACAAAGAAGGAGTGAAGGAAGAATTGCAAGATTTGAAGGAAAGATGGGACGCTTTGAATGCGGAATTACTTGCTAAGGCTAAAGAACTTGAAGATGCAGCCGCCAGACTCAACGAGTTTAATGAAAATGTACGAGACGTTAAGAACGCTCTAAATCGGTGTGAAGATAGATTGGCATCTTCGGATGACTCCAAGGACCCGAAAGTTCTTCAAAAAATTAAAGCCATTGCTGAGGAAGCTATGAAACTAGAGAAACCAGTAGTTGGGTGCAAGACCAAGGGTGACGGACTATGTAAAACAGCAACACAACAAGGTTGTGATTCCGGAGATATTCAAGAAACAGTGGAGGAACTCCTTGACAAATATGGAGATTTGAGAAGGAGAGTCGAAGATCGTAGTGCTGGTCTTGAAGCCAGTATGAGAGCGCTTGCTCAGTTTGCTGATAAAATTAAAGCTATCGGTGTGGACTTGGGTAATTTGAACGATGAGTTGAGCGCTATGAAGCCTGTTGGACGCGATATTCCAACTGTCAAAGGTCAATTGAAGGAAGTCGAGGCTTTTTACAACAAGCTGCAAAAGCGAGCCGCGGATATTAAAGATGCTGCTGCATTGGCTGATGACCTGAAACGCAAAGGTATGTCGTTAATTAATGTTTTACTATTTTTCCTGAGTTTTGGGACGGTAGAATTCATACATCACACATTTTTTATCACTAGATGGCTTATCGTCTTTTTTTACGAGGTAGAGAACCCCAAACCCTACGTAATTCACCTCATTTTGTCGTATCAAGTGTTACTACACTATCGCGCAACTCAGGAACTTACCCGATTTTCCTGCGCCATTCGTGCACCTTACAGTTTCTCACATAATAAAAAAAAGTCAGGATGATACTAAAAAAACCGGGGTTTATAAGCCTTAGCTTGTAATCTATCCTGAGTTGTGTAGGTACATAATACATGTACCACATATTCTCTGTCAAATGATGGCTTATCGTTCATTTGCATGAGGGAGGAAACCCCAACCCTGTTGTGCAGCGTCATAATTCACCTCATTTTGACCAAAGCATTAAGCAATACTGCACTGTCACCTCACTATACTCTTTTTTTTTAACCATCCTTGGGCATCGTCATGTTATCTGACTTTCCTACCCCATGAGGGCGCTTTACCAATTTATGAAAGCTTCACCTGCTTAATCAAGGTGAAAACTTCTAAGTGTCGGAAAAGTCGGGGTGAGATATACCAGGCCCGGAGAATCGAACCCCGTCCCAACAGATATCAGATGGAAACCCCGTACTACTACGTAGTCTCGGCTCTGGTTAACGTCATATTTAAAAATAATTCTTTGGAATAGGATTTGTCCAAGACAATAAGGAGCTGCGAGACCAAGTTGAGAACCTCAGCAAACAACTATCTCGTCTGGATACTCGGGCGAAACAACGAGAGGATGAATTGCAGAAAACTTTAACCAAGTTGGAGTCCTTTTACGATCTTTATAATGGTGTGAATCGTGAAATTGACGATTTAGTACAACAGGAGAGGATATTATCGAAGAGTATTGGTGGAGACGTTGACACTATTCGAGCTCAACAAGCACAATTTAAGGAATTCAAGGCTCGACATGTTGATGCTCTTGGAAAGGAAGTAGACAAGACTAATAAATCTGGTCAAGGTTTAATTCAGTCTGCTGCAAATGGTGTGAGTACAACAGGCCTAGAAAAAGATCTGGAGAAATTGAATGACAAGTGGAACGCTCTTAAGGACAGGGTAAAGATTTTTTTTTCTCTATTTAACTTCCTATACGTATCGGCTCTAAATCACATCCCTGCACTGAACTTTTCCTATGTCGACCTTATTGAGTGTTTCCTAATTTTAGATTAATGAACAAGAAAGAAAACTGGATCTCGCTCTCCTCAATTCTGGGAAATTCCAGGAAGCTCTGGATGGTACGATTACTTTAGTTTTACTTTACTTAGCGGTTCTCATATTTATTGAAATTTATTTTATCAAAATGACACTAACTTATTGTTTTCAAAATTTTAGGACTTAACAAGTGGCTTTCAGATATAGAAGTAAGTAACTTACGGTTGTCCATGTACCCCTATCTCCTAATTCCCCAATAAAAATTTATTATTACCTCTTTCTCCTTAGGAAATGGTAGCCAACCAGAAACCTCCATCAGCTGATTTCAAAGTTGTCAAAGCACAGCTACAAGAACAGAAATTCTTAAACAAAATGTTGGTGAGTAACTTACGACACTTCAATGGTTAAACGAATCATTTCTCAATTCCAAAGACTGAGACTCGACAGAACAAACTGATTTAATTTACTTCCTTTTTAAGACCATACACTTGATAAACTTACGGCTTAAATTTCACAAAATACGAAAAGATGGCTGAAACTATTTTTTTTAATGATTTAGGTTGACAGAGAACCATCTGTGACGTCCCTCTTTAAAATGGGCAAAGAAATTGCCGCAAATGCGGATCCGGCAGAACGTGCCCACATTGAGTCGGTCAGTTAAGAATCAACGACTCGATTTTATTTTTCAGAACCGAATGGAGGGCTGTATTTTAATCTTTATTTTTAAATGCATTATAGGCTTTGGGTGACTTGGGCGATAGATATGAAAATCTATGCGATGGAGCCAAAGAGCGGCAAAAGGCACTCGAAGACGCCATGAGGGTAGCCAAAGAATTCCAGGATAAATTAGGACCGATTTCAGAGTGGTTAGATTCAATGAGTAAGAAATTGAAGGACATGTCAGTCATTCCTTCAGACGAAGATAAAATACAGAAGAGAATCAAAGAGCATGACGTAAGGAAGGATTATTTTTGTATAATTTTTTTGGAGACCGCATATAATAGGGCTTCGTACCTCTTTACATAAATATAGGCACTTCATGAGAATATTTTAAAGAAACAACCCGATTTCAATGATTTGGCTGACATTGCCGCCGCATTGATGGAACTTGTCGGGGATGAAGAGGCGACGAATGTTGCTGACAAACTTCAAGACTTGACGGATCGTTATTCGAAATTGGTAGAAGAAAGTGAAGCACTCGGCAATTTATTAAAAATGTCCAAGGGTGCCTTGAGACATCTGGTTTTGTCTTATGAAGAATTGATAAGATGGATGGACGGTAAATATATTAAATATTAATATTTCACTTGTTTTATCCGCGGCTATGCATTTCTAAGAAGACTAATCCTCATTCTTTTCAGACATGGACAAACGTCTATCAAAACACAAAGTCCTATCCGTTCATAAAGATAAATTAATGGAGCAAATAACTGTTTTAATGGTACGTAAATTTATTAGAAAACAATATATTAATTATGTCAAATATTAGGCCTAGGGAACAAGGCAAAATCTTAACTTTTCAATTTGGCATGCGGCAAAGCGTATTACCGTTTGATTTATTTTGGGAATGAAAAGATTAGTCACTTTGGTGAATTTATCGGAAAATACTTTTTTGTAAGCGAAAGAAAACGAAGCGGTACAGAACGAATGCCGTAGCCCGTAGGCCGTGGTCGTGGCGATTTAACTAACAAACCTTCTAATTTAGCGATGGCTTTAGTGCCAAATTCGTTTTGTATTCGCGCAGTTGGTTTCTGTTGAATTCGCTAAATTAGTTCACCAAGTATTCGCCTTTGTTATAAATTATTTGCCAAATTGATGCTAAACGAATTTACCGTAATTGGGTTGTCAATAATTCGCCAGTCAGACCGAATCACTTTAAAGTCGAAATATTGGTAACAGTTTAATCTGAAACTATTGACCAGAATAAAAAAGTTAAGGAACGAACTAATCGAATGTGCTTTAATATTTAGATGATTTTCTTTCGCAGGATTTAACCGAAGAAATTAGAGACCATGAGAAACAAGTTTTCGAAACGGTGGACTCGGGAGTAGAACTTATGAAATATATTTCGAACGATGAAGCCATTCGACTCAAGGACAAACTTGACTCTCTGCAACGACGATTTACGGATACAACCAACAAAGCAGCAAATCATCTCAAGAATGCTAATGAAGCACTCCCACTGGTCACCCAATTTCATGACAATCGGAAATCCCTCTCGGTATAACATTTATTGTTGAAATAGCCATAGCCATAGCCATTAATTCTGTAATGGAAGTTGAAGAAAATATTTTCACAAGTAATTTCGAAATTATAGGACTGGATGACAGATGCTGAAGCAATTTTACAACAATTGGATAATGCGACTTTGTCAGAACAAGAGAAAGAGATTGGACGATTGGGACGAGAGATTCCAGAAGAGAGGAAAGTATTGGAAGTCATTAATCTCGTTGGAGCTCAACTTTGTCAATTATCACCAGGCGAAGGAGCTTCTACTGTAAGTATCGATGTCGCCCCATTTTGGCGTAACAAACCCGAATAAACCAGGAAAGCTGCGACTTGTCTTTGATGAGACAGACAAGCACTGATAGTATCGTACAAATTCATATTTCCTTTTTTATGGAAGGACAATATTTTATTCAATTTCAGATCGAGGGCTTTTTACAAAGAGACAATAGGAGATTCGAAGCCATTTGTGAACAAGTCCAACGAAGGGCAGAAAGAATACAAATGTCAAAATTGAGATCAATGGAAGTATTGAGTGATATTGATGATTTACTGGATTGGTTCAGAGACATTGAAGGACAAATTAAAAATGCTGAGAAACCCAGTTGTGAACCACAAGTTGTCCGAATTCAATTGCAAGAACATCGGGTATGCACACATTACAAGCTATTAAGGAGATAATTGTGTGAACTGAAGCCGGTCGAACATTTGTAATATTCATTTTGTCATGTGTAGGCCCTCAATGATGAGATTTCGAGTCAAAAGGGTAGAGTTCGTGACGTCTTGGCAATGGCGAAAAAGGTGAGTTTTTAATTTTGTCAAAGTAAATTCGTTATGGACTTCCAACAGAGTCAGGAATATAAGACAACTCGAAACCCGGTGGTTCGAAATACGAACCCAGTAGATCTGTCTAGGCAATCAAAATGGTAGAAAAGTTCAGTTCCCTTTAACTGCAATCGGCGGGGTATTTTGAGGAGAGGGAAACGGGTGGGACGGAATCGTTCGACGTTGGGTTTTATTCTTTTGACGACTGGGAACTGTACTGTTCCTAGAAAATGACGATGTTCTAGATTTAATTTTCAAAACGAACATTTAAATCTATTTTGTTGTTACCTGGAAGGAACGTCCAAAAATATTTATTCTTCGTCGAAATTCTGTACAACATGAATTTATTATAATATAATAATAGATATTAATAGATATAAATGAGGAAATGACAGGTCAATGTTTTATGGAGATCACATCATGAAGTTAGCCGTAGTTATTGGCCGGCCTAATTTTGTTAGAAACTGAAAGGGCGAAAATAATATTCTTCCAAAAGGGCTGATTTGTTCTAAAACCGCTGATTTGTTCTAAAACGGCTGATTTGATTATACGGTGAAACACGAAAACCAGCCTTTCCGAAATGATTTATTTCGTTACGCTACATTCTTCCACATGACTGATCTTGTAGGTTAATGTAATGTGGAGACTATTTATTTTAAAAATGGTGTTCTTGTTTGATAGGTAATAGATTGCGGACGATTATGTGTTCAAAATTGTTAGTTTAAAAAAAAATTAAAGGTCGACGTTCAATCTTTTTCCTCGCCCTCCTTCCCGATAAAGAAATGGAAGTATTTTCTCATTCCAATGTCCAAAAGGAAAAAAAGATGACACCAAGTTTCTAGATTTTTGAGTTGGAGCTTAATGATCATCTTTCGACATCTGAATTGAATGAAAATATCAATGGTTTGCTTGGCTAACATTTTTTTTGAAAAAATTGAAGGTTTTAAGAGAAGCTTCTCAAGGTGAGGACACTACTACTCTTCGTGAGAAAGCGGAAGATCTAAAGGAAACGATGGAGGCTGTTTGTAATTTGAGCAGCGAGAGACTCAACGCTTTAGAACAAGCATTACCGCTTGCTGAGCATTTCCTGGAAACTCACAATGTCTTGATTAACTGGATGGATATTATGGAGGACGAAATGGCAGTCTTTGATACAGATCCCGCAATTCGTCCAGATCAAATCATGAAATTACAAGACAAGACTCAAGCATTCCTTCAGAGCATCAATGAACACAAACCCCTCATTGACAAATTGAACAAAACAGGTGCTGCTTTGATGAAACTCTGCAACAACGATGTAAGTAGTTTAAAGTGTAAATTATGCACAGCTTATATAGTTGTAGCTTGTCCTTTTTAATTTAAACTCTTTTGTTGTTCAGGATTCTAATAAAGTAGATGAAATTATGCAAAATGACAATGAACGATACAATGGTAAGTAATAGTATCGAACGATTCATATAGCAATTAATAAAACAATTTCTAAACAGTCCTTTACTCTTTTCAGCCTTGAAAGCTCACCTGCGCGAACAACAACAAGCACTTGAGCGTGCGTTACAGGTAAGAAATTATGCCATAATTAAAGTATTGGTTGAAATCTTAAATCAGTAGGTTCTAAAAGAGGGAGTTTCTTAGTGTGTTTGTTTGGAATATATTTTTGGATACAGTTTTTTGTTTTATCCTGATATTGAAGAGCAAAAACCTTTTGTCAACAAATTCATAACACCTTATTTTTTTAAAAAAATAGGAAACGAGTTTATTCAAGGACAAATTGGATGGTATGCTTAACGCAGTAAGAGAATAGTTTATTTATTTTCAGAATTTCTACTATTTTTCATAATTTTCGTTTTAATTTTTTTAAATTACGAAATATTTTCCATTTCTTTCTAGCTTGAGAATACAGCTGATCAATGTAAAAATGCGGAACCTATCTCTGCTCATCCGGAGAAGATACGAGAACAAATAGATGAAAATCAAGCCATCATTGATGATGTTAAGAAACGTGAAGATGCGTTCAATTCTGTCACGAAGATGGCTGATGATGTCATTAGCAAAGTAATGAAACTATACTTTTGTGATAAATATTAGAAAGGGTGCTTCTGCCGCAGTCATTTTTAAAATTTTGAACTTCTCTTCCTCAGGCTGTCAACAAAAATGACCCCGCAATTAAAGAGATTAAACAGAAATTGGATCGACTCAACTCCCTTTGGGATCAGATTCAAAAAGCAACCAAAACTCGAGGCAAAAACTTGGACGTTAGTAAATATTCAATTTTTTTTGGATTTGAAGTTAATTATCTTGTCAACTTTAAGCAATTAATACTAACACAAAATATTTAGGAGGCGTTGGTACTTGCGGAAAAGTTTTGGGCCGAATTACATGCGGTAAGAATTATTAAATAATAAACTAATGTGTTACAGATAGTATAACAGAATACAAGTAAATTATTTCATATTAAATTGCTCAGATCATGGAAAAATTGGATGCACTTCAAGACACTTTGAAAAATCAAGAACCAGTCGCTGTTGAGCCGAAAGCTATACAAAAACAACAGAATGATTTGCTTGAGATTAAAAAAGATATTGAAAGAACAAAGCCGGACGTCATTCGTTGTCGTCAAAGTGGTCAGAATTTGATGAAAATATGTGGAGATCAAGATAAACCAGAGATTAAGAAAAATATTGCCGGTAAGGAACAAGGTCACTTTAGTTGACTGGAATTTCTTTATTCTTACTACGTATTAATCATTCAGTAATAATTAATTAATATTTTTGTAATTGAAGATTTGGATGGTGCTTGGGATAATATTACGGCTTTGTTTGCTAAACGTGAGGAAAATTTGATTGACGCGGTAAGATATTAATTTATTCTGATGATAAAATACAACTGGAAGCTAAAAGTAAAATTATTGATATTCCCAGATGGAAAAAGCAATGGAATTCCATGAGACATTACAGGTAAATTATTTCATAAGAATTGCTCAGTTAAATGATTTGTATCCGATAATGTATGACAATTTCTTTATATCCGATGTTGATAAATTTGTTTGTGATTTCAGGAACTCTTGAGATTTTTGGACAAAGCTGAGAAACGTCTTGTTTCTTTTGATATCATCGGTGCGGACATCGATGCTGTGAAAAAGCAAATCAAAGAACTCAAGGATTTCAAATCTGACGTGGATCCAATGATGGTTAAAGTAGAGAGTTTGAACAGGTCAGTCATTATTTTTTGAATTTAACAAGGAAAGAATTTTTTTTTATCGAGATGTCGTATTTTGTTAATTATTAGTACTACGGTATACATTAATTATGGAATCGTAATTATAATTTACTAAGCTATTGCTAGTGTTAAGTTTCCTTGGCGGGGTTTTCCGTTATTGATATGGAATTACTTGCGCAAAATTGGAATTTAAATTCAGAATAACCTTTGGTTCTTTATTAATTAAACTTGACTAATCTTTGATTTATCCCATCTTTTATGGACTACTTTTGGACTGTCAACTTATAATTGCAATGCGAATTTCTATCGTACCATAGGACACTCTCGAGGCAAGTTATTTAAGTGGAATAGTAGAACATGGTGTTTGGGACTGCCTCAAGTTTTGTCTGACGTTTTATTTTGGTTTACAGCCCGAGCTTTCTTGATTTGAAGCTTTTGTAAATGTCTGAAAATGCATAGCATGATATGTTCCTATATGGATTTGGGTTGCCTGTCTATAATTTTAATCTTATATCCATAAAGTCAATTGATGAAGAATCTGATATAGAAAAATCGTTCAGGAAATGTTCCGGCTTTATTTTTGATCTTTGAATAATTTGATCAACTTGGCCATTTAGGCAAATGACTACGCTATTAGATAAATAAGACTTTTATTGGATAGACTATGAATATTTTATCATATTTTTAATCATTTTAGCTACATGAGCCATGTATGAAATATTAGAAGCAAGCTTTAAGTTAAAAAAAATATTCGACCGATATTATTGACATTAATCGTCCAATGCTAATCAATTCTTGTTATTTTCGCGTACGTTAGTTTTTTACACTCGTTGCGCTGTTGTCTTTTGTTCTTGTCTTATTGAACAAAATTGCATGGTTTGTTCTGCGTACGCTGTTTTGTCTTATTATTGGGATAGTTTTATTTATGTATTCACTGTGAGCTAGCAATAAAATTATTTTCGACCAATTTTTTTCAGACAAGCGCACGAATTGACGGAGAGAACAGATCAAAGTCAAGCCATGAAGATTAAGGTATACATTTAGTAAACTTACGGATTACATTCATTTAGAAAGTACGGATAATACGTTAGTAAACATTACGTTCATTTAAGTTGTCATTTAACATCCATAAACTACAGAAATTAATTTTTCTTCTCTCACAATTTAAGGGTCCATTGGCGGAAGTGAATAGAAGATGGGACGATTTACTCAAGGGTATCGTTGGACGTCATCGAGCTTTAGAAGGTAAGGGAATATTGAGTTTACTTCACTTCATTTATTTTATGCTTAACTCATTCTATCAGATCTCTTCTGAGGAGGCACGTAGTTACCTCGAAACCTCGAGAAATGAAGGAGTTTACAGAAAATGTCTTCGATCACTAAATTCAACGACATTAACAGAAATTGAAAACTGCTTTCCATTTTCCCCGAACTCTGAATTCTTCTCGAATAGAAATTAACTTTCTGCCATCCTAATAATTTAAACAATTATTTTGCAGACGCTTTGCTTCGTTTGGGCCAATTTGAACATGCATTGAAAGAGCTCATGGCTTGGATAGAAAAAACGAACAAATCACTTGAAAATCTTAAACCGGTTTTTGGGGATCCGCAAGTTATTGAGGTCGAATTGGCTAAGTTGAAGGTATGTATTTTATGGGAAGCAGGAGGTTGACGTTGTCTTTTACGGTTATCGAGTTTTGATTGATTTTGTGACAATTTAACCAGTTTGGGGCATGTTGAGATTCGCATTACACCCTTATAGTTTTAAACCGTATTATTTTGTCTTCAGGTGCTGGTGAACGATATCAACGCTCATCAAAATAGTGTCGTAAGTTATTTGTTATTACAATATTCCATTCCATAGATAGAAGTAAATTTTTAACATTTCTTTTGAAACTCGTAGGACACACTAAATGATGCCGGCCGACAAATTATTGAGTCGGAGAAAGATTCTGCGAAGGCATCTAAAACTCAACAGAAACTAACCGAACTCAATAAAAAATGGGAGGAGTTGCAGCGAAAGGCATTGGCCAGGCAGCAAGAACTTGAGGACGTAAGTTATTTGATTGTTTTTATTCATGTTTTAGTAAGAATCTTGTGGCGAAGCCATTCAAGTCTTAATCCTTTTACATAAAATTGTGGTGCCTCCACGACGTTATCACCACCAAAATTCAAATGTTTCATCATCAATACAAATTCGCATTCGTCTTATCAATTCATAATACCAATTTTGCAATTGGTATTATGCAATATTGCAAGATTCGATCTTACTCACATTTGACACTGGGGTTTTAACAGCTAGCTCATAATAGTCCAACCTCGGACTACCCAAATGTGGGATATACATTTTGTTCAGAATAAACCTACAAATTATTTTGAGAGATTTGACGCACGTTCATACTTTGTAGGTTATCAGTCATTTGTATGAATCGTCATTATGCGAATTCCTTGTTGTATTTACAGTGTAGCCGAGATATTACATTGTAAGAAAATCACAGGTGCAAAAATATTCTAAATTTTAATTCCCTCAATAGTATAACAAGATTAGTTGCGTTGGTCAGCACAAAATTCTTATAAAATTGTACAGAATTATGTAGGAAGTTAATTGACCGTTTTTTTGAATATTCAATTGTATGTGAGACTTCCAAATTCCAATAACCTTTGAAATTATTGTTTTGATTTCAATTATAATTTAATTTAATTAATTTGAAATTCGGCAGGCATTACGCGATGCTCAAGCATTTAATGCTGAAATTCAAGACCTACTGTTCTGGCTGAATGATGTTGACGGAGCTTTGTCAACATCTAAACCAGTCGGTGGACTTCCCGAAACGGCAACGGAGCAGTTGGCACGTTTTATGGTATGTTGTGGTGTTTTGGCGGACTAAAAATATGTCAAGACGCAAGCACAATAGTTCAAGACTAAGTTCGTTAACTTTTCTAGACCTTTGAGGTCACAGTCACATTTATTTTTCATTAATGCTTCCATTATTCCTATTTCATATGTGTTCTATCATTTGTCCCATGTTGTTAACCACGAGGGTGAGATCGGCGGATCACCGAAATCAATTTTTGGGTTGTTGCCGACAATAATTTTTCTCGCTGGGTCAAGATGGACAATATTTCTATAATTCAGTCAAGAGTGAAAGCCACTGAGCTGTGCACCTTGTCCGATTACTTCAAATTTAAAATTTTTAATAACGTTTTATGATTTTTCCATTTTCCTAGGACATTTACAACGAATTGGAAACGAACCGGCCAAAAGTGGAAGCAGTTCTACAACAGGGGCAAGAATACCTGAAGAAATCAGCCGAAGGGTCAGCAACGAACTTGGCAAATAATCTGAAGACGTTGAAACAGCGTTGGGACAGTGTGATGAATCGAGCAAATGACAAGAAGATTAAATTGGAAATTGCATTGAAAGAAGCGAATGAATTCCACCGAGCTGTTCAAGAATTTATTGATTGGTTATCTACTGCTGAGAGATACCTCACCGGTTTAGAACCCGTTTCACGTGTCCTTGACAAAGTAATTGAGCAGATGGAACAGCACAAAGACTTCCAAAAAGAAGTCAGTTCACACCGTGAAGTCATGCTCAATTTAGAGAAGAAAGGAAATCATTTGAAATATTTCAGTCAAAAGCAAGACGTTATTCTCATCAAGAATTTACTCATCAGTGTTCAACATCGATGGGACCGTGTTGTTTCAAAATCGACAGAAAGAACTCGAGGGTTGGACCTTGGATTCAAGGAAGCTAAAGAATTCCATGATTCATTCCACTCCCTTTATAAATGGTTGGATGAAGCTGATAAAAGCTTGGATGAAATCATTGCAACAGCTGCTAATAATCCAGTCAAAATTAAACAAATGTTAGCTAAACATAAAGAATTCCAACGAACGTTGGCTGCCAAACAACCTGCCTTCGATTCGACAATGAGAATAGGAAAGGCACTCAAAGATAAATCTCAGCATAAACCTGATGAACCAATCCTTCGTCAAATGTTGACTGATTTGAAGAATAAATGGAATACAGTTTGTAATAAGAGTGTTGAGAAACAAAGGAATTTGGAGGTATTAACATTCATACCGAACAAAACCAAATTTATAAGAACGAGTGTGAAAAAGATGGATGAATGACCAATCTATTTTTTTCTAATTATTAGGAGGCCCTCCTTCGCAGTGGGCAATTTAAGGAGGCTTTACAAGAATTGTTGGATTGGTTGAAACATATCGATGGCCTTTTAGTGGCCGATGGACCCGTGCATGGCGATTTGGACACGGTCATGTCTCTTATTGATCAACACAAGGTAAGTGGCAGTAATTTCTAGATTTATAATGAATTTTTTGGGGTTGACCACAGTGTCAGCTCGATAGTTCGAGATTTTGGTGAATTCGTGTGGCGCAACCTTTGATTGCAGTTTTTTCAACTCATCAGTCGGATAACAGCAGATATTCGAAAAAACGGTGATCCCTTTGACTATAACACTGATTTACTAAAAGCTCGAGATATCTGATTTGTCGGCGGATACCCCAGAATGAACCAAACCGAGTATTTCGCTTGAATATCGATGTCTGGGCAGAATATTTTGACGGATTGCTGAATAATTCTACGTAGTAAAGAATAGCGGATGTTTTGTTCGCAATAACTTAGACGTTTTCTAACTGGCATTGCCGAACCTTTATCCTTCCTTGAACCTTGACTAATTGTTACGTTAACTTCGACAGAAAATCGAGAATGAATTGGAGAACAGACGATCACAAATGACGAACCTCATTCGAACAGCCGAGGAAATAATGGAGACTGCTAATGCAGAAGAAAAGGCAAAACTCTCATCTCAAGTGAAAGAAATTAAGACTTCCTTTGACAAAATCAAGGGGAAATGCGATCACAAGTCAAGGAGGTTGGAGGACGCTTTAAGAGATGTAAGTTAAGCCTTCGCTATTTGAGCTAGATTTCATCTTTTCCTTTTCTATGATTATAATACATGCTGTTTTAATTTTCAAAGGCCGAGAAAATGCACAAATGCGTCCACCTGCTCTTGGAGTGGTTTTCGGATGCAGAAAGACGGCTACGCCAACAGAGTGCACTCCCAGAAGATGAAGCTAGCACGAAGAAACTTCTTGCAGAATTTGAAGAAACGTTAGTTGAAGATACCTTCTCCGGTTTCTTGTGAAAATATTATCCAATTTATTTTAATTTTAGGTTCATGCGCGAACTGATTACGAAAGAGCGTGAGAAGGATGAAACTCTTGCTCTGGCTAAAGGTACAAACTAAAAATCATAATTTCAAATTAAAATTCGCAGTCGTGAAACTAATATGAAGTTAAATTTTATAGGTTGATTGATAATATATATTCTATAATCGTCCAATTGATTCTAAATATCGTGTCCTAATACAAATATAAGGAAATCTCTGTATAACGAACTAATTTTTGCACGTCTTTTTTGTTTTCCCTCCATATTATTATAGCTATTCTCGCAAAGGCTCATCCTGATGCCGTTAATACGATCAAACACTGGATATCCATAATTCAATCACGATGGGATGAAATCTCGTCATGGGCTAAACAGGTGTGTTTTTAATATTTGTTACAGAACAGCATTGCCCATGGAAATTTTAATTTTAGTGACACGTTTTACAAATGATATGGTTAACTGGATAAACTTTGGTTTCACAGCGTCAACAAAAATTGCAAGCACACTTATCATCATTACGTAATTTGGAAGAATTACTTGCAGAACTCATGGCTTGGCTTAAGAAATGTGAAGACCAGTTGACCCGACAGGAAGCTGAACCCTTGCCTGACGATTTTGCAGAGATTCAAATTCTTGTCCGGGTAAGTTATAATTTAATTCATCTGCGTGACGTAGACAGCGTCTGAGACTCTTTCAATTTGTGGGTTACCGCGATAAATGCGACAATCGTCTCTACAAGCCGACATTTGATTATCCGTTCTAACGTCACATTTTGTATTATTCATAATTATAGGAACACAGAGAATTTATGGAAGGAATGGCAAGACGTCAACCTGAAGTAGATTCTGCTTGTAAACCAAAACTTCCGGCCTTCCAACCTGCCGGAAAGGGAAAACAGGGTCCTGCTGGTAGACTACGAAGCATTACACCAGGGTAATTATTTATCATCTGCATCGGGATGTTATAATTTTCAGAGCGTGGTACTTGGTAGGTTGTCCTCAGCCTCAGATTTCTTGATTTAATTTTCTGGATTGATGGGGCCCCTAGAGTAACTTCTCTAGAGTAGTCACATAATTTTTATCAATTCGTTCAAAAGGAATGCAACAATGTTTTGACTGTTCCTGGCAGAAAGCAGGAATTACTCTCAAGTCTTATCATTTATTTTTTGTATCATTTTGTTTAGCGGCGATAGTCGTGAGGGTTCTCCAGATGTGGACTTTGCACAACGTAGATTAAGGTAGACATAATTTTATTTCCGAAATGGGGGGGTTCGTATTTTGCGCTTCTTGACGCTTTGGTCACTTAGAACATTCATATTCATATTTTCAAATACCTATCAAGGGTATTCTTTAAAATGATAATACCAGATTTGCCATTGCATTTTGGACACGTGCTGAATCGTCCGGTCAACAACGAATCATGACGTTAGCCATATTATTTGGACGCCCGATGGCACATTGACTTTCGCTTGAAATTTTCGCATCCTAATAATTTTAGATTCTTCCCCAATACTTTTTATAATGTCTTATCCGATGAAAAAATTGCAAAGCTTATTATCTGACTTGACGTGGTGGATGGGAATTTGATAATGCACTCTTCTCTGCTCACTGTTTACGGGAATCATTTATAGTTTATGGAAATAAATATTGGATTTTCCATTTACTAGTAATTATAGTCGCACAGTACACACTTTTGGCTTTCGTCGTAAATATCATATGGCTTGAATTTGTTTTTTATTTTTATTCTACGCATTTTATGTTGTAGTCCGGGACGAGAAAAGACACCCGATACGTTTCCACACATTGGACCAAGATTTGATCGTAGAGGAAGGTACGCATGTATTGAGTTTAGTTTTAAACTCTGCTTTGTTTTATAAATTATCGAACTGAATTGCTTGTTTTATTTTCGGGCATTATTGGGTTGTTAGAGTTTAATTGATAATATCGCTAAACTTCTAAAAGCATGATACTATTTGCATGGCATGTTACTTTTACTTCTTTTACTGCACTTAATTACGAACACTTGGAATTGAAACCTATAAGGTTTAACATATTTTGAGTGAAATACTGAATTTCTAACATTAGATGTGTTACGGAGTTTGGTGAATTTATTTATGATCAAAGTACTAAAATTACTAACGTACACTAAGCCAAATGAGGGGAAACCTTCGATAAATAATCATGCGTATAACGGACTACTAATTTATAGGGACGGATTTAATGGAAAAACTTGGAAGCTTCCCCATTTAAAATGCTCGACTAAGTTTGATAAGCCGTAATTATTTTCGTGGTCCGTTATAACGAAGATTTAGAATTGGAGCTATCTTGACACTCTTGTGTTGGTTCTTTCTACAGTAAAGCGTTTGAACCTCAAATTAAAAATCCACAAGTTAAGGCACTATGGGACAAATGGAAGCATGTTTGGATGATGGCATGGGAAAGACAACGTCGTCTGATGGACAAACACAATTATTTGATGGAGTTAGAGAAAGTCAAGAACTTCAGCTGGGAAGATTGGAGAAAACGGGTAAGATATATTTTATTGGAAGTGAAATGTGTAGGTTTTCTTGCCGATTGCAGAAGGTGTATGACTCATTCTTGTTTTGGTCTGAATAGTTCCTGAAATTCAATAATCACAAGAAATCACGCGTGACAGATATTTTCCGTAGAATTGATCGCAACAACAATGGATTGATTCCTCGGGAAGAATTCATAGATGCCATTATGAAAACGAGTACGAATACAAACTTTAAATATTTCAAATAGTCTCTCTGCATTTCTTTGTAACTAATTGGTAATGTCTTGCAATTATCTATTAACAGAATTCCCGACTAGTCGTCTGGAAATGAATGCCGTCGCAGATGTGAGTCATAAATATTGCAGTTTCATATTTTAAGTATAGTTTTTTTTCTATACCTTCAAATATTACCGGCTACAATCAAATTTAATTCAACGGTTCTTTTATTCAAAAAAACTAGATGTTTGACCACGGCGACGGGTTGATTGATGTAAGTTTCAAAATATTAATTCTAAAAATATCACGATAATAACTGGCATTTTTGGTCGACCAAAACCAAGAGTGACACTGCCAGTTACAATTGCAAGAATGGTCACAACGAATTAAATCAAATGGAATTAGGCACGATCCACATAAAAACAGTCTTAAAATTTGTGCCTTATTTTAAAAATTCACAGTACATGGAATTTATTGCTGCCCTCCGACCTGACTGGGAAGATAAGAAACCGGCCCCAATAGAGAGAGATGCAATCGACGACGAGATACAACGCCAAGTGATGAAATGCACGTGTCGTCAAAAATTCCGTGTATTACAAGTTGGAGAAGGGAAGTATCGGGTTAGTTAAATATTCTCCTCTCTTATTCTGGATAATACCATTGAATTGTGGTTAATTTTTTCATTTAATTCATTTTGACTAAAGTTTGGTGAGAGCCAGAAACTTCGGCTAGTTCGAATCTTGAGATCAACTGTAATGGTTCGAGTTGGTGGTGGTTGGGTTGCTCTGGATGAGTTTCTCGTTAAGAATGATCCCTGCAGAGGTAGAAATATAGAAATATTTCCGGGTTTTCAGTTTTTCTATTAGCGGACACAATTAAATATTAATATTTATTTTGATTTTAAACAGCCAAGGGCCGTACGAACATCGAATTGCGGGAACAATTCATTTTGGCTGATGGAGTTTCACAAACTATGACTGCATTTAAATCAAAACCTAGTACGAGTACGAGATCAGATTCGATTGGAAATCGTTCGGTTCAATCTCTGCCAGCGGCCGGACCCATAACCGGACCCATAACAAAGGTTTGTTTTTTTGTCATATATTATTCCAATAATTATTTCTTACAATTCTTAAATTATCATTAATATAATTGAACAGGTAAAAGAACGTTCAGAACGTTCCGTTCCAATGGGTCGGGCCAGATCAACTGAGAGAAGTACTCCAGACAGTTTCAGTGATGACGGATATAAGTCCTCAAGATTACCTCGAAAAACCGGTGGACCGTCACGTAATTTTAAGACATTAATTATCACCAATATTCATTCCTACCATTTTTAGTTAATAATTAATAATCAAATCAATCAAATGTCGATTAGGCGGGAGTCAACCAGGCAGTCGATCAGGGAGTAAACCCCCAAGTAGGTCTGGATCAAATATTTCTTTGGACAGTACAGGTAAGTTGACCTCGAACATTATTTGTAAATTCATTCGTAATTTTGTGAAATATTGATGAACCATCAATTTTCTTAGATGAAGGAAGCCGTATCCCAATTCGAAGATCCGGGAGTTTGAAGCGAAGTCCAGCCCCATCTAGTTTACGAACCCCTTTAGCTTCCTCTACTCCTCGAACCCCATTCTCATTGAACACAAGAGTAAACGGAAGTGGTGTTAGTCGCGGTAGAAGTCCTAGCGGTGCTGCTGGGGACAGGTTAGTGTTTTTACAGACTACTGCCTTTATCTAAATATTGACTAATCGAGCATTTCGTTTAACTCGTTAAAATTCCGAGTCGCTATGATCAGACTTGAACTGTCTGCACAATGTATCATACTTTCCGTTTCAGAAGTTCGATACATAGAAAGCTACCTAAAAAAATTAATGCACATTGAAACTATGAAAACTACAATGATTATACTTTTTCTAGAACGCGTACACCGTCCGGATCCAGCGTTTCATTCAATTTACAAGGTTCGGGTTCAGGAGCAGCATCTGGAACCATGGCTGCTGGCAGTCACTCATCATTTTCAACATCGGCATCTGCTTCTGCAAGAGATGGGCAAGGTGGTAGTAGTAATTTGTCCAGAAAATCATCTGGTTCTACAGAATTCAACGTGAGGAAATCATATTCTCGGACAACGGAATAACTTTTCTCTTAATCCGTTCTCTATTCTTTCTTTACATCTTGTTGACATAATTTTTACATTTCTACACATTTTTTTTTAAATTTTCACCACAAATATCAAATAATTCTCTCTGGACTTTGTTAAATACTACATTCCGTGCGAGACTACTCTTCAGCATTAATTCAAGTATAAATCATCGACACTTTTTTTTTTACTAATTAATGTAATTTTCTACACTTACTACTTCCATTCTCAAATGCCAACGAATTACAAATAGTTTTACTCTTAATGTGTTTTTGATTAATTAGTTTTATTTGGTGCGATTTTGAATAATTATTTTCTTCTGATGGTGCTCACGATGTTATACAATATATGGTTTTTCTATTATGAAAAATTATTTGCCAAAGAATACAATTCAAATTTGAACATTCTTCCTTTAAATTGAGATTGTTAGAAAATATATATACTACCTCCGTCCCACAATTTTGCACCGGTCACTTTTATTAATAAGAGGCTTTACTAAAAACTGTGACTTTGTAATTAAAAGACATTTCATCTTATAAGAAATGTTATTGTGTGTCAGAATTACGAATACTGTCGCCGACAATGTTCATTACTTAATTTTTTCGCCAAATTTAATATAATACATTTTAATGGTGGTCCGATGATAGTGAAGTATTTGTTCGATGCTTTAATGTGACAACAAGTCTATGTCGAATCGAAAATCATTAGCTATATTTTTGGACATTTTGAAATAAATAGTTGTCTTTGTGTGATAATCATGCATAATACGTGTTGGGTGAAGTATGAATGCCTTTGTAACCTAGTAAGTATAATTACCATGTAATTTTGTCTTAACTAACCCTTAAGTTTTGATAACAGTATTTTGCTTTATTTAATAATAGTAGTAGTTACACAAGTAATTCTCTTGACTTTGTGGTTTAACTAATTTAATTGACATGTTGATCTATTAGATATTTGAAAAGTAGTAACAAATGTAAAGTAATTTGGAGAGAAATATCGAATCTGCGCTTTTCTTTACTATAAATCTCTCACACTGGTTAATGCAAAATAAATCGAGTACTTTAACATATCATATTTTAAAGTTTTCATACCGTGGCTGAGTTTCATTTAATTTACAATTATGTTCCTAATTAATAGTTATTCCATTAGAGGATCTCGATTCATAAAAAGTACAGATTTTTGCCTCAAAATCCCGAGACAGTGTAAAATCGACTTTCTTCAAACCGGTCTAACAAAAAAATTTCATAAAATTATAGGAAAGCAGATGGCATCGACGGATTTTTCGAAGAATAAAATATTTTGGGTATGTTTTTGAAAGGCGTTTTTGAAAGCCACATTTTTGGCGTCTTTTCTTGTATTTTTACTTATTTCGAAAGGCGGAACGACTGACCTATACAATGGTCATTGGGTGTGTGTGTGTGTCACCGGTCTGGTGGTGAGAGTTATTTTCCGATACACTTCAAACTCGGTGAGTAGGCCAGGGCCCCTAGGCCTACTCTTCCGGACATTGTCGATAATTAACTTGTGACATTAGGTGCAACCATGGAGTATGCGTTAAATATCAAACGTTTTCTACGATTGCGCTTGCGACTGTACTCTTTTTCTGACCTCCTGGCGGTCAGTAGATGTCCGCCTCTAACTCACAACACTTTTGGACGGTCACCTACTGTCTTTTATTTCCTAGTATTTCAATACGAATTTTGACGGTCAGTGGCTGTCTGTTCCTTTCTGTCTCTTTTTCTCTATCAGGTCGCCTTTCGCATCTTTACTGCTCGCAGTTTATTCTTGTCAGAACTGCTACGCGCATCGGATTTTCAGGCGGAATAGCTCCCTGTCTCTCACTTTTTCTCGGACTCCCTCCGATTGGGCTGTCTGGAGGGAACGGAGTTTACGAGCCACCCTGTACATAAATTATGTGCTAAGCTTGAAACGAATTTTACTTTCCAATCTCTTTTTTAAACGATTTTACTAAAAATGAAAGAAAGATCGGTTAAAGATTAATCTGAAATTTGGTAAATGGTTTAAAGCAAGAGTGTAGCCAAAAAATATTTCTTCAAGCTTATTAGATGATATACTGGAAACCTTCATAATTTCACTGACATTACAAACGAATAGTTTTTTTTATTTGAGAATTATTTTCTGGAACGATCGAATTCCTTCCAAATTAAAAGTGATCACTTCAGAAGAGTACAATTGAAGTTTTAGAAAATGAACACACTTAAATTGTGTTGCGGTGTGGAAAAGCCTAAAATGTACACGGTGCTCTTAGCAAATGGACTCTGTTCTTTCCGACATTTTCAATCGAATCTTTCAAATTTTCAAAGCTTCTCGTGTCAAAGTTGAGGAGGCAGTGGCTTGAAGTTATACAAATTTTGGATTTCTCAATTCTTCGACATTAGCCGACAAATCCAATGAAAGTCCAAGAAATGTTGAGACTTGGTTATCGATTTATGGTGCGAATTTTAACCAGGAATGTGTCATCGAAAATGGGTAACACCAAACTTCGGCCGCAAACTTTGTGATGCATGCGTGTCATTTGTGAAATACTGTTGACGTCGAAAACGTTACTAACAGTAAGTACTGTCGCTGTATGCGGAATTGACATATATGAGCAATTAAAATGTAATGTCTGATTGATGATTGCGTTGGTTTCTTTACCAACTAGAAACAGGTTTGAACAGACAATGAAGAATGCGCTAAAGATCATGAGAAGCTGGACTACATTTAAACGCATGAGAAATTCACTATTATTACACAGTCAGTGAACGATTGCATTTTCTATCCATGAAAATGATCAAATTTGATACTAATAAATTGAATCACTATTAAAAGGTTTTTTACTAAAGCACTTGAGCAGAGACAACGGGGATCCTGTAGATTGGCAATTCTCAGGAACAAAACTGAGATTTAAATTCTTTATTCGGTACGCATCGGCGCATGCGTGGAATAAGTTACCACCGAAAGTGCGCCCCTTGAGTACCTTTATTGCTGGATTCAGGAAAATTTTAGCACAGATTTCCTTGAATAAGAGAACAGATTCGTTTGTTACTGCTAGAAAAAAATAGTTTATACAAATTGTATTTATTACAGCCATAATTTCACATTGGTACTACATGCATAGTTAATAATTGCGATTTAGGTATAATGTATTATCTTTCACTTACTACAAATTTCCAGAATAATGTACAATTCAAGAAAAGTGGAAAAAATTACAAAAGGCTGCATGTGAAGTATAGGAATATCATACTAAACTATTTTGTCGCATGTGTATGACATGATTTTATAAGATAAGCTAGAAGAAAATATCATCATTTAATTAAACGATTATCACTGTCGTTACATCAACGCTAGCCTTTCGACTCAGTATTAGTATAGTACGTTACAAAAGTTTTTCACAAAACGTTTAAGGTTATAAGTATTTTAAGGTTTCGGTTATTTTTACATATATTAAGATGTGTTGTATAAGTGGTTCTAGTATTCAATTTGTTCAAAACATCCTGCTTTTTGTCGGAATAATGTGACAGGCAATGGAAATCAGTTTCGTTATAATACTGAACTGTTTGGGCTATGGAACTGGGTGGAACATTCTGACAATAAAGAATTTGACTTTGGTTTAAAATTATTTTTGGAATGCCGTTAAGTGTATTACTATGAAACTCAAAGGACAAAAAGTAAGTACAAAATGCTGAAATCGAACACTTACTTAGAACGTATTAGTATAATAATCTAAGATAAGATAGCTTCAATTTCGCCTTAACTCAACTGCAACTTAGGAGATGTTATGCACTGGAATTTAAATATTTCCATTTTTTCGTGTTGCTTGTCCTAGAAAAAGGCGAGAGGATTCTCCGAGACACATTCCTTGAAGGTGGACAGTTTAGCCAATTCGGATTTCGGACCAATTCCTAGTACAGCAAAATAGAATCAATCACTTTATGCTAAGATTGCGGACAATTTGCTATTTTCTTACGTGTGACAGAAGCTGACAACTTCGGTACGAACAAACTCCCCTGCGTTGTGCTGGTACGAAAAAACTGCAATTTCTCCAGCGTTTTTTAATGACATGTGCTCATACATGAATCTGAAACAAATGGCCTTCAATTCTTCGATTCCGTACTTGTCTGCAACTCGAACAAGACCGAACGCCTTGTCCATATTCTCCAGTTTGAGTTCTACTTGTCCTGTGTAGATGTAATCCAAAAAGGCTTCCAAAATGATTGGATCAACGTCTTCTATTTTGATGATTCTGTCCTCAGATTCCTTCATACCGGATTCCAGCATACGCTGGAATACAAAACTCCGTCCTATAATAACAAAGTTTAATGAATTAACAAAAATATACACACTAATATTAGCCCTCGGTCAAATATCCTAAAGGGTGGTCAGTTTAATGTAAGTACGAAGAATGGAACCCCAGCATAGTGAATCTGCAGTGGCTAAAAGTGACTCCGTGTGACCACTTTTTAGTCGCACGATGACTCGTTAGAACTCCAGGAGAGAGAACATAAGATTTGGAAATGGAGGGGCTTCCTCGGGCTTGTCGTCTAGTCAGTCGGGAAATACCGAAATCGATCCAACTAACCTTTAAGGATGACGGAGTGTACTTGGAAAGCTTTGCCACCGCAATTAATAGTAATGTCGGTATCCATCCCCGATTTAAAGAGTTCTCTCATATTATCAACAAGTTTCTTTGCTCCTGAGAATGACACAAGTCCAAAGAAGCCGGAATCAGTGGTTTCCGTTACAGTAGAGCCGAATACTGCCACTTCAACCCCGAGCCGCAAAGTATTGTTCAATACTTTAATTTTCGCATATAATATAAGGGTGAGTTGCTTTCCATTTAAGGGAAATACTAGTGGAGGAGGAAAACTTCCATAAGGCAAAGGCAACGAGCACAGTCACAGGTTTGAGGTTTTGAACCTGAGTAAAAGCGATACAGCGGCGAATAGTATGTATTTCTTGAAGAATTACTTGAAATAACAAACCAATAGATCAAATACAAATGTATCAACATACGGTTTTAGAAAATACATCTTTCATACATTTATACTAATTGTAAGTTTCAGTTGAATATCCGCAAAAATGATGATTTTTGGAAGACGGTCGTAAACATGATGTCTGATTCTCAACTCGTTTACAGTTAGAAAGTGGAGGTTTTATCTCGGTGTACATAGAAGTCTTTTAGACCTTAGTAGCTTTCGTATTAATTATATATATTTAAAGTTAAATATATATAATTAATACGAAAGCTACTTAAAAATATCACCATCTACTACCATCACGATCATAGTTCTATGATCGTGATGGTAGTAGATATATGGTGATATTTTTAAGTCATTGTATGTAATTGCGTGATAAATATTTTACGGTCAGATTTTGTTGTAATGAGAATCGGTTATTAATGAAAATTTTGGTTGAATAAATAAAATTTAGTTTTGTGTCTACGCTAAGTTAAGTACCCTGGGCTTATAATTTTTAAGGAATTGTATTCTTCTAAAGGAGAGAAATACATAAATTAGCAAAGTGAGAGGAACAAGTGAAAGTTTTAACTTACGCTTATGAAGTACTAGGTTTTTTCGTCCCAGAATATGGAATGACACGACGAGACGCGATGGTTCAATCAGACAAGTATCCGACGGCTGATATTTCAGATGTAGAGAGATATACCTCTCAAAGTTTGGCGTGTTCGCTGCGGATTTGGGATTTACATCCAACTCGACGAACCTTCGTGTATTAATAAAAATCAGTATTATTAGGTACGTCCAAGATTATTTGATTAATTTTCCTCATAAGGTTGGTCGATAGTCGTTGTTAACGAATTTGTTTTTTGTTATTTT
>JAQFYE010000923.1:0-27699 GCA_034694305.1 Protaphorura glebata | reverse complement strand
ATTGTAATTGGATTTTCAATTACAATTACAATACAAATTACAATTTCAAATAAACTTTATTTGTGTTTATCAGCACTAAAAACACATATCTGCTTTCACTATAGAAAACTTTGTTCAGTCTTTACTAGTCAGCAAATGTAATTGAGAAAAAAGTTATTTCAATTACAAATTACAAATACAATTACAAACATCCTCCAAGTAATTAATTACAATTACAATTACGTAATTGTAATTGTATTTTCTAATTGGAATTACAACTACCAATGTAATTGTCCCAAGCCTGCCTCCTCGGATATTCTAAGAGGATGGATGATTGTTCAAGACACATGTAATTTTATGCAATGTGCATGCAGTAAAGATCAATTGAATTTTTTTTCGTCTTCAACATTACAACATGTCAAGTTAATTTGTTGACATATCCAAAAATGTGCCATTTTTGAATTATTTATTTGTTCGATTAAAAGTATCATGCACTGAAACCGACAATTTATTTTTCATTCATGCGTGTTATGGTTGGTAATGAATAATACCCTGATTTCTATTTTCGTAATTATATAGTATTTTTCGAAGTTGTTGACTCTCGTACAACTGGATTTAAATAGTGACACCACTCAATCTTATTGGCGTTGACTCCTGACAAGTACGAATTCATAGGTTTGCGTTACAACCGGGCCGCCACCTGCACCCACGATAGAATGAATAAAGCTGCACTTTTATATTTAAGAGCGAGGAGTCCGGCACGTCCTCCCAACCATTCTCTCGCTCTTCTATGCTTATTCTACTGATGGTTGGCGTAGAGATTTTAAATAATTATGTACTTCTATTTCTCTCTAAAGACAATGGATGTATTATACCTTCAACTCCAATATACCAGTGGGGTCACAACACTAAATGAAAATTCTAATTAAGACACGTGGGATGGGGTGGTGAAAATGAACGACTTCTGAATAAATTATTCGCAGGTGCGGTATCCATGCTGTTCATAAACATTCTGAACTTAATTCACGTCCACAATTTGCTCCGTCCTGCCTAAATAATTAATTTTACCAGCTATTTTGTGTGTACCGTTAGAAATTATCATTCATTTCCAGACAATTCAACGTACTATAAACGGTTAATAATGCAGGATATTGACAGTCTTTCAAGCATTGATAAATTGCATTAATAAATTTGTGTAAGAGTGAGCGTATTATTCTACTGTTGCCAACCAACACTTCCGTCCAATTCCCATAATTGATAACATAACGGTTTACAGCCATTCAATCCTTTGCTTTTCTCCTAACCAGAACTTACAAGGGAAAGAGCCGAGGTGTCGGTCCAACCTAGCCCAACCACACACTTCTTCACATCAATTGAGAAATCTGGACATGAAAAAAGTGTGAAATGAATTTGCTTTTCTCCAAAAATTTGATTAAAAAAAGTCTGAGGTCCTCACTTTAAATTGGTTTTAAATCGTGTGTTAAAATACATGCTAATTCCACCGTTTTTTATTTCGCGTTATCGTCGAGGGGTGCGAATTCAATACATTACAGAAAATTTTCAAAAAATTCAAAATCATTTTTTTTCGTCAAGATTAAGCGTTCCGTCCTATTTTTTCCTATATAAAATTAAAATCTTGACAAACAAATTATTTTGAATTTTTTCAAAATTCACCTTAATGCATCTTAATGCATTAATGTACACCTCTCACATTAACGCGAAATGAGAAACACCGGAAACATAACGATTTTAACACACGATTTAAAATTTTCAAAGGGGGGGGGGACTTCAGGATTTCTTTAATCAAATTTTCGAAGATAGACCAAAAAGTAGTACCACATTTGAACAGACGACTTTCAAGTTTTTTCAGGTCCGGGCATCCCAATTGGTGTGACGCAATTTCTTATACAGAGGATGAGTATTGCTATTCAGCGAGGAAATGTTGCCGCTGCTTTGGGAACCTTGCCGTCCGAGAAAGGATTGGATGAGATCTTTTGTATGTGATGTGTGTTGATGCGTGTTGATGAGTGCGGATGACGTTTTTTTTGGGGGGTTTTTTATTTTATTTATTTTTCAGCACGGGTGGCTATGGTGGGTTCTACACAAGTCAAAACACATCTTTTTAATTGGTGTGAAAAAGTGTATGACGGGTATAGGTCGGACTGGCACCTCGGATCGTTCCCGTGTTAGACTTTCAAACAAATATCCACACCCGCTCGACGAACTAATTTAGTCCGCATCTCGCGAAGTGAAACTCATACATTTTTTGATTTGTTCTGCTAAAATGTCAACTACCATTCATTTTCTTTGGAAATTTATCGCGTCAGTTTTATTGGTCTCTGGCTCCGTTGCTCAAAACATACCTGGTAAACAGAATATTTTGGTGATTTGATTGAGTAAAAGGATCCTTAATTTTTTTAGGTCGTGCCGATCAATGTCTGAGGAGCAATTCCACAGCAAACCGAACACAAGGAAACGGGGAATGTCATGTTCTTCCTGGGGTGGAAGAGTAAGCGTTTTCATTTTTTTGTGTTTGCCGTAATGAGCCATGATTTACTGAGTTTTCATTTCCAGCACAATTATATGAGGTGTCAATGTTAAAATAGAAAATGATAAAATTTCAGGTTTCTTCAGGAATCATTGTTTCCATTCGTTCCACCATCCATAAAATTCTCAACTGAGAAATCGGCAGTGCCATCCGTGGTAGCCAGATATTTAAAATGGAGGTGGCTTTGGCCGAATTCTATTTATCTGTTGAGACGCGTCCTAGAATCATCGGGTGAGGACGTGCATTCAGTGTTTGAACGGAATTATATACGCAATTTATTATAATAGGGAACGGCATATTTGTGTCAAGTTATTTTTGTGCATTTACTAAGTGCGCTACAAATGGTATTTAGCTAGGTCTTTTCCCCAACTTTATGTAGAAAATTATATTTAGATTTCACAGAGGATGTTTTATGTCGACACACCTTGAGTGGACCATCCCAGATTTCTGGCATCCACTTTGCGATAGCCTCTAAACCAACGAGAGCCGACTTTATGTATAAATATGTCTGAATTAGGTTTTACCATCACCCGCAGGAGGAATGAAAATCAATGGTTGGGAGGTTGGTACGATCGTAGTAAAAAATTGGAAGTGATTCGTCCGTACCAAAAATTCAACAGAGTGCCGGATGAATACAATCTCCGTGACAAGGTTTTAATAAAAAAAAGTCTGAGGAGAGGAATGAGTATCTTAGGAAATCACGGCTTTCAGTTTATTCCTGAAACATTTATTCTACCTGCAGAGATGGAAGACTTCAAACAAGCTTTTGACACAACGAAAGACAACCTTTGGCTCTTAAAATCGGTATGAAATGATTCTAAATTCATTTGAGTGTGTTGATTAAGCACCAGGCCACACTACACTACTCTACACTACACTACACTGAGTCCAGCACTACCGCTGTCTGCCGGGCGAAATTATTAATTATATTAAAAGATAAACATTGCTGACGGTTCGTTGTTAATGGACACGCAGTCCAGATTACACTTTGGTGTTAGTCGTGACTCCGGCGGTATGCACTGTTGCCTCCAAGGATTCTACCGATGTCAAAAGACGTGAAAGATGAGCGGCCCTATCCAAAAATTTTGTCCCTCAAAAAAATAATAATTTTTGACTCGGTACTTTTAGTTTTTTTTGGAAATTTTTGAAAGCGGTTTACTGAGAGACGTAATTTATATATTTATCGCGGAAACGAATAACACATCTTTGGTTTATTTTGTAGCCCTTAGGTTCTAAGTGCAAAGGCATTGAAATAATCCGAAGATGGGGGGAAGTACCGAGACTTCGTGGAAAAACGGTAGCAGAGAAATTTCTTACAAATCCATATTTGACGGATGCAAGAAAAGTTGAACTACGGATATATGTACTAACCACTGGCTACAATCCCTTGAGGTACGAGCCACATGAATCCCTTGGACGCAAAATTAAAACGCTAGAAGTAGCATCCTGAACGCGACAACGTCTGCTAAAAGAGCTTGTCACTGTAAATGGGATAAGGTGTAATTATGATTTATGTTAAAGGATATACATTGCTGATGACTACATTGTCAAGGGTGCACGGCTGAACTTCACATACAACTCAGACGACATATGTCTCCTGATAACCCAGTACGCTCTTTATTATCCAGAGAATTGTCCGCATCTCGACTACGACAATCTGTGGAATAGGTCCTGATTTACTAAATACTATACGAAAATAAATAATGTTTGCAATTAAAGTAAATGTTTGTCTTGCACTATCGTTGAGATTCTTTTGCAGGCAATTAATAAAAACGGACTTATTCAAAAGAATGGCGTCTGATGGACTGAATACAACACGATTTGAAGAAAAACTCGACGACATGATTGTAAAAACAGTTCTTTCGGCACTTGGTCCGCCAGTTCGGAAAAGCACGACTCGTTACAATGTATTTCAATTCTGGGGAATTGACGTATTGATCAATGACAGCGGATATCCTGTTCTATTAGAATTTAATGGGTTTCCAACTATGACGAATGAGTACCCTGCTTTGCATGATAAGAAGAAGACTGCGTTAACGGATGCCCTCAATTTGCTCGGATTTCATCTCCCGCCAACAATGTCAGCAAGTGAAAAAGTAAGGTGGAATCATATGCTTTTGCATAGACTTAGTTCAAATGTAGTACAAGAACCAACATATCCTTCAGGCACAACTGCAGCCCGGCGCCCTCCGATGTATATTTTTATTTTGATTTAACACTAGGAACTGGTGCTGAAAGAAATGAGTCGGAAGAACATTTCACTAGAAACCCCGACGTTTGACGAGAGACTTTACCCGACAGATCTATCTTCAGAGGAAATGTCATAACAGAGAAAGTATCGGCTCGGTCATCATTCTGATAATGCACTGGTGTGCGCCGAATTTATTTTATCATTTAGAACTTTTCCTTTTGACGATTTATTGTCAATTTCTAAGCGAAGATAATTTCTTTTCCTTTTTGTAATTTCATTTGTCGCCTTTTTAGTACTAATCAGCATCTTTTGTTTTGATTCCTGATTGTAGAACGTGCATTCCATACTTGAAACTCTAACTCCAGATGACGTGCGCCAACTAATCATAGCTGAGGATGAACTGAGTCGAGCTGGTAATTTCAAACGAGTCTATCCATCAATTGGAATGAAAAATTACATGCCGCTTTCACGATTTGATCCATACTATGACATGTTATTTGATGCCTGGGAAACAAAGTATCATCACAATAGAGCAAAAGGAATACACAGACTCCAACTACTGGCAGCCCAAAAGTTTCATTTGAATCCATAAATAATTTTGAGCAAACTTTCAATTTTTCGGTTGAACACAATTCGAATTCATTTAGGGATGCCAGAAACTTTTGTTATTACTTTCATTAGTTTACTGCAATTAAATTTGAATTTGGCCATTTCATTGCTTTGCATATTTAAAGATCAGAAAGACATATGTATTTAGTGTCGTCGCTCGCTTTTCCACCACTGGATTCAGGGCCGAGTTTTGCAATATTGCGCCCGGGGCGAAATACTCAGACGCGCCTAACAGAATGATTGTTTTTCAAAAAGCAAAAATTCTGCACAAATATTCAAGGAGGTGTCATGAAGTCAATCGATGACTTCATTCCAAAATCTTGACTCGCAATAACGACGTGGAGGAAATGGGATGATTTCATCCATGAAAATAATACGCAGTAATTACGTGGATGGCGTCGGACTAAGTTGACTCTGATGAAAACTGATGGAAGGTGATAGAATGAATTGAGCTCGTCCAACCGGGAGCTAAGACGCAAAAGGAGAGGAAATGCACAGGCAGAATTTGTGGAATCAAAAAAACTGAGACGCACAAAGGCGAGTGGAATAGGAGTCTATAAAAACCTAGAGAAGAAAACATTCTGTACCTTTTTACCTTCTTGCTTTTGGGCTTTGCTTTTCACCGATTTGGCCGTGATCTCTCCAGACCGCTGGGCCCGTCGCCGGTTTCAACTCGCCCCACACGACACTTGGTTGGGGAACTGATTGTTTCACCCGGAGTTCCTAGCGCACCCGGGATCGGGCCGCGCCAGCAACAACCCAGGGACAGGGTGTTCGGAGAGGAATCGCGAGGGCCCCGGGTTCGATCCGACGAGAGTGAAATAAGATCACCGCGAGGGGGAAAATATGTTCTAGCAAATATAAGGCATTGTTATCTGTAAGATATCGTGAGGGGAAAGATCTCAGAGCTATGATAAAAATAAAGTTGTAACAGTGACGGGAGATCCAAGTCCTACGCCGATTTATTTCAACGACAGGAATGGCACTAGTAAAATTCTCCGCTTATTATATGCTGGACCCAGGGATGTAACACCCCTGGAGACAGACTCGGGGTTATCGTGTGACCCGCGGGTAGTAACATGTTTTCGATGACCCGAGTCTATAGCAGGAGGGAAAGTATTAATGATTGTTTAGTTCACCATTCTGCTGTAACTGACGCTAACTGTAGAGCGGATTGGACGCTCGTTTGAGCAATACCCATAAATCGGACCATAAGTTTGAAAAGGATTAAAAAGAAAGTGTAGTGGTGGGTCGGTCTCTCTCAATTACCGCCGCTGTTTCAATCGGATGCATTTGCAATTTTAGAAATGGAAGGCGCCATGTTTTTTTTATGCTGTACTGTATTTCCAGTTTATATTATACCGCACTTGAACTCCGTATGGTAGTAAAACATATGGGGCCAATCTGTTGCATCTCTGCTACTCATGGTCCATTTATACATCGCTCAGGAAGACAAAGTTTGAGGTCATTTGGACGTGATGCCCTAGTGAACAATTTAGTAGCCCCCAGCGATAACCATAGAATCTATATTGTCTTGATACGCATCGTAATATAGTTATAGTGGTTAAGGAGTAGCGCTGTGCAAGGTTTGGACTGAATCTCTTTGACATTTCGGTCAAACCTGATATAACAAGTTTCTAACTTCCTGTACAGTGCAGGGTTTCGTAAAACCCGGTAGAGCCCGGGTCGAAATCCCATGGGCAATTGGGCTCTTGACTTTTAGTATGGTGTTTTGGGTTTTTGTATGTATTTTTGGGGTTTTTGTTCATATGATAAGCCGGGAACACCAGAAGATTAAATATATTTCGTCCTTCTCCTTCAAAAGCATATCACATTCTTGAGTAGAGCATTCTTGGGTTGTAAATCGGGGTCAAAGTCAGAGTTAAACAGTACCAAGACTTGGGGTTGAGGTCATTTTTTACCGCGATTGTGTAGTGTGAGTGATATTTAAAACTAGCGACAACGGAAAGTGGACTGGACTGAAGGCTTGGAGTCGGAGGAAGAGGACGGGTACTCATTCGTCGGGGTTGGGAGGACGAATTTCACTCGACATCATGGTCAACAATAATCTAACATCGCAAGACATTTGGAAAAAATTAGACAAGTTTAAGTTATGTCACAAGTCTTGATTACTAAGCACATACCAGACAGTGACAATTGCGTAATCGTAATTGAAATTAAATCCAAATACTTTTTCCATGTAATTGTAGTGGTACTGCAGTTAATTACTTCCGACATTTCCTCCACATGTAACCGTAACTACAATTAATTACATTCTACAGACTTGGGTGTAGTTTGTATTTGCAATTAATTACAATTAATTACAATGTTGGTGGCACAGACTACGAAGTTTGGGTGCGGACGATTTAGGAAAACCATTAATATTATAATCTGATGTTCGTGGATTTAGGAATTTCCAGCCGTTTTCATCAAACTAATTATTTGAATATTATTTGTTTCAGTGAAGACATGTGTCTCAACACTAATTTAATTTATGACTTGGATTCTTGTCTAGAAATTTGGTTTATCATCCTGTTCATTGTATATTATGTCTATAGGGCCGCCCTTAGTTCGGATTGGTTGTTGTATGCGTGTCTAGGCGACCTTCCCTTTACATACTGTTCCATGTATTTCCTATTTTTCTTTTTAGGATGGAGTGTACACTCCATCCACTCGTATATTTTCTAACTATTACCTTTGAGGATGCTCACGCTTTACATTTGCCTGATCATCGGTCTCAAAAATATAAAACCATTCTGAATTACTCTTTACCTTTCAGTTGTATTTTTGGAACGATCCAAGTAGTTGCTGCTAACTCTGTACAGCGATAGGTACTTGTCGTTTCTTGTTTGTACTATACGTTCTTTTTTTAAATAAAAGGCTTTATGAGGAGGAGGAGGAGGAACTAGTATTGTCTCAACTCGCCTATTTATTCATATTTTCACCATACTAACATGAAACCTTTTACAAATACACAAATAGCCGTATAGCTATTTGTGTACATTTTGAACACTTTTCAATTTCATGGATTCAATCTAAGAATCCAAACATCTGATGATTGATACCATGCAGATAGCAAGGAGTGTTAGTACTAGTTTTAGTTTGTAGTACATTGTATTTCAAAAGTGTACGTCTTTCAAGTCTGGCATAGCCTCACAAATGAGGGTACTGACACAGAAAATAACAAAAACAAGTATTAATATTCTCAGATCCTGATGACTTACAAAAGTGAGGAACCGCCTGGGTGGGTAAGTTTGTCTAATTCCAGATAACACGAGGCATGGTTATTTGAAATAATTAGAGGAGTACCATAGAGAAGAATCAGACGCTGCGGCGTGGCAGTCGATTTAGCAGACAGTGCCTACGTTGTGGTGTCTTTTGCAGGATCTGTTGTGTCAAGGTTTTAAAATAAAATGCATGAGTAAATTCTTGCCTGGAAGTAACCGAAAAATACGCGACGATGTTTGATTCGGCCTCAGCGGCTATGTCAATTAATGTGGGTGTGTTTAAATTCTTGCCTGCATCATTACAACCAATCCTTCGTGAATCAAGTAATTATGACAGAACTACAAATCCAAAGCGGATTTCAAATAATACACACAAACAGTTTCTTTCATCACTCGACGTGGGTCACAGGTGAAGGACTTTTTAAGGCAAAACATGTTGCTCGAGTGAAGGAAGGACATGGTAATAATGGAACAGCTGAAGTTATCGGAATGTGCCTTCCGCAGACCAATGTCTCCAAGAAACCGCAGTATTCAATTTAAGGTAAGTGATAACTTTGTAAGTTTATTGGGGCTTAGGGGGTGACCAAAATGAGAGTCTGTCTATAGTTTCACTCTAAATTAAACTCCAGTTGTCCCAGACAATAACAATTCAGGTTGCTTTTTGTGACTTGTGAAGGGTGGAATATTTGGGAAACGTAAACATGTTGCGGCGGTGGATTTTGCAACAAAAAAAATGGAGATCAACGACTTCAAAAAGCCAACAATGGGATACCATACATACATACATACATACATACATACATGATTAGGAATTGCTTGCCATGACGCTTGCGAATTTTGAGTAAAATAATCCACTCGCGTCTGTATCAAATTAATTCCGATTTAAACGGCACTTCAATAAGAAATCCATAGGATAATTCTCAAGTTTAATGCCAGTTATCTCAAAGCGCGAGCACGGCAAGAGTTCAGAATAAATTAATGGAGACTTTTACGTCACTACTATTCAAATTTATTGGACTAACATCGTAGTATTAGGTTAGCTGGATATCTACTGCACACCAAAAGTGTATTCTCAAATATTATCTGCAGTTTGTGATGCACTCATAATAATGTCATTTTTTGTTGAGGAATGGACCGAAAGCACATCAGTCCAATGGTGCACCACTCTTCTCGAAAATTTGGCAAAATTTCATGGAATGAAAATTTAGTTCACTGAAGAACCCGGACATGTATTTAAGTAATGCTGAATATATCTGGTTAATCACTCGTTCTTGTTCAAATTCAACTGCAAATATATTAAATACATTTTTGACTTTAAAGATTTGCATCCACTGATCAATGTTGGAACAAAGTGTTCAACAAAATAAGTGTACGACATATTGAGCGAAAATTTCTTTAATTTCTAAGCTGTGTAGAGATAGCATCCATTGTGACTCCAAAGTGGCGGGAATAGGGAAAAGACGAATGAAATTAGTCCGTCTTTCATTACCATTAGTCAATTCCTTCTTCCCGCAACTTTGGAATCACGATGGAGTGCATGACTTCTTAGCCTCACTGTATATAAATCTTCCTTCAAAAAACTAAGGGTGAACAGCTGTGATATTAGGCCCAACCCCATAACCACAAGGAACAGTGTCCTCCCAGATCCCATCATAGCCACCCGTGTGGAATAATAAAAATAAAATAAGAGAGAAAAAAAGAGTAGAAAAAGAGAACTTCATGATTAGTTGTCACAGTGTTTGTCATAAGTTTATCCTCAATAAAGATATTCCAAGAGAACTCACTACTGGGTAGTACGACGAAAGAAAAAAACGAGATACGTATGAAATAGTTTTGAAATTGCTGTTTTTTGAATTGAGATATACAATTTGTCAACTAGACATGGAAACAGTTCTCGGCAAAACTGAAGTTAAAAACTGTATAAGGAAAACTTGGAAATTATTTCCTGCAAAAACTAGGATACACTCGCAAAATAATAGTTTTCTGAAACTGAAATGTAATACCAACCAGCGAAACTAAGAGTGAAATATTGCTAACCAGATTGAAGGAAAATTGTGCGGTAAGGATGATCCGAAGCCGTTACTGCCAGGTATTTCGGTTTGCGCAGTGAGAAAGATCAGAGTCTATATACAAGGTCACGCATAACTTTCGCTTCCTTGGCCCAATCTGGCGGAGCCCGACAAAAAATGAGATATGCGTTTGTAGAGACTATTTTTGCGGATCTAAGGAGCCATTCGGATTAAAACGATCGTTTAAGTAAATATACAAAAACCTCGAAAAATAAGATTTCTCCCACAAATACATGCCCAATTTTTTTTTGATAAATCTGTCGATGCTACCTCTTTTGCAATAATTCTATGCAATTTTTAAAATTATGTTGCACTGGTTTAGAGAAAGTCAGATTTTCACCATGGCATTTGGAAGGAAATTTTTGATTTTTTTAACACAAGAAGCGTTCGCATTAAATGTTTTGCACTGTTTGGGACAATTTATAAATTAATGCGACAGTGCATCATAAAAGGAGTAGCAGTCACCGGGCTATACGGAATTTTTGTCAATTATTTTGTATTCCTTTGAAAGTGCGTTTGGCAAGATACCTTTTTGGCAACTAATAGTGAATTGTTAAATACAAACTAAATTGCCGTTTACGGAGCACAAGTCTCCTGGCACATAATACTAATTTACTTTCGAATACAATTCTCCATTTTTTAGATTTTATTTGACAGAATTATTATTTAAGGAGCTATGAATCATGTTATTACTTACTTGTAAATTTAGTAAAATTGTGATGAAGTATTTGACAAACAAAAGTGCGTACATATTTTGGATTGGACTAACATTTACTATAGATACTACTTTTATTTTGTTAGTTTCTTTCATTTATTTGTTTCCATTTTCAAGCTCAGACTATGATTCTATGATGTCTGACCGACCTCAGCCGATTTCAACCTAGGAATTTTGAACAAACTCAATTTGATAATAGGAAGTTAATTAAAATTATGACGCGACTTTCTTAAAGTGACGGATGTCAAGTTTAATCTCAATAGTAATGTTCGCTGTTTACTTTGTCTGGTACTATTTTTTTCAGATCTAGGAGCAATCCGGATTTAATTTGGTTTTAATTTTAATTTTTGCACAGGGTGGCTAATATGTATTGTCGCCATTGTATCTCAGAATCTACAATGTAACCAAGTGGGATACCTCGTTGGAGAGATCAGCTGAAATTAGATCTCAGACATCACAGCTGAATCTGAAAGCACAAAAATAAAAAAAATTACCTTTTCGACTTTTTCAGGCCGTTTTTCACGCTTTTCAGACTGAAAAACTCTGAAAACTTTAAAATATCAAAAAATAAACTTCACCACCACACTCATTCCTATATCATCGATGAAAATTTTAAAACAATTTCTACGCAAGTCGACTTTACCTCAAAATTTGGCTGTCTTTGAAAACGCGCAAGTTCCGTTGGGAAATGAAATGTTGAGGAAAATCCAACTTGTTCAGAAATTAAATTTCCAAGAAGGAGATACGAACGTAATAGAGAAGTTGGTTTTTCGAGACTTTGAAGTTTTCACAGGTTCTGCCGGCCGAAGAACGTTAAAATGCCGCTGGAGAAGTCGAAAATGTGATTCATTTTCGCTCGCGCGATCACACTTTCAGATCGAGCTGAAATGTGGTCTGAAATCTAATTTGAGGGAATCTTTCCAACGAGTTATCCGACTTGGTTGTAGTTATTGTAGATTGTGAGATACAATGTCGACAATAATTATTACTCACCCTGTAGATATAATAGAAGAAAATAAACCAGTGTAGAAAAATGAATGAAAATGCGAAGTCAGTGTAGATAAAATAAATTTTTAGGAATGTTCTACTTTGGGTTCTCAATATAAGGGTCACCTTGAGTGTGATCAACATACAGTGGACACTCCATATACCGAACTCGAAAAATGCACCAACATGTGTTCGATAAAGAGAAAGTTTAATATACAGGAAGTCCAATAACAAGGAAGGGCATGGAAAGGTTGTTCCTGCGGTCCCGGCATTTTGGTCGGTATAGGGAGGTGTTGGATATAGAGAAGGTCGATATAAAGAGAGTCCACTGTATCACGATCAAAATCAGTTTTTGAAGGTTCATTTTGGGCTGGCCGCATCGCATTGCTTTTTATCTTTCTGCACATAACCTGGTACGTGTTTGGCATATAGACATCCACCTGTCTTCTCATGCACTATACGTTTATCTAAACCTTTGATCCAAATCTGGGATGCACTATCACTGCACGCTGATTTATATGTACTTGTACCGTCATTACCGTCTAAACAATCATTCCGAGTAGAGTCAGTCAATTTAACTCTGTCTCCTTATCAGTTCCAATTTTGGACACGTACCAATCCTGGGCGGGATGACCACAGCATGGCTCTATATATATTTCATCGTATCTATGCAAACATTTCATTTCCTTGTCATTGAATATTTTATATTTTTTTGAGTTAGCTGGCGGAGCTTCAGGTCGTGGACGCATCGTTGTCGCTGGAAGCACCAATGGACTTGACACATCCATCAGTTGGTCTAGCGACCGAATTGTGATTGCAAATACCAATGTTGGTATCAAAGATCGTCCCTGGAGGGCACTCAAAGTCATAGCGTGTAAATATATCTGATTCATTTTGACTTTCACCTTTGCTTGCTTCACATCTGTGAAATATTGAATAATTCTTGTCGCTCCCGTAAAATCCTTCAGAGGTACATGCACAAATATACGTAAAATTTTGCAATGTCAGTGCGATGAAATACTTCTCTGTGAAAACAAAAATGACTATTAGGGGTGGGCCGTAAGTAAGTGCACGACTTTGATTGGCTGCTGCCGTGCAACCCGATGTCGGATTTGTGTGGGATTCGCTTTCCTGGATAGCCCCTGCCATTTAAAAAATGATAGGTATCTCACCTTGTCATGACCTGCCACTAATTAACGGCAAGGTGACCAATTAGCTTCAAAAACGGATTTTGCTGGGTTGGCATAAGAGAACTCGGACTTGTCTAATCGGGAACCGCGTTCCAAGCCAGGAATAATTTTTTCGACAAAATTTTTGCTTGAATAATTTTTAAAAAATAAAATAAAACTAAATTTACTTTTTTTAAATTTTTAAATTTTCTTTTTAAATTTTCAAAAAAATCATATATTTTTAAATTTTCAAAAAGTTGTAGAGGACAAAATTCAATCAACAATTTTGACGAAAAAATTATTCTGGAGTGTGAACCAGGTTCCTGATTACATTACACATGTCGAAGTCCTCTTATGCCAACCCAGCAAAATCCGTTTTTGAAGCTAATTGGTCAGCTTACCGTTAATTAGTGGCAGGTCATGTCAAGGGGAGATACCTATCTTTTTTTTAAATCGCAGGGGCTATCCAGGGAAGTAAACCTCATACAAATCCAAAAACGGGTTGCCTAGCAGGATCAATTCAAAGTCGTGCACTTAGTTACAGCACACCCTGTATGTCGGTTCGATTCGACTTCCAGTCTAGTAGAAGGTAGGCATGCCCGGTTAGTACAATTTTTGGAAATAAAGTGGTCCGGTGTGGAGATTCATGATTGCCCTACAGGGAGTCCCAAATGAACATGAACACTTTCAAAAATTTATATTTTATAAAGCAGGGCCATATTTAGAAAAAATAGTTTCATTCTTTCGAACTGACCTGTTTTTTTACAATACTTACATTTTATGATTATCGAAGACTATGTTCGATATAGCCTTGCTTAATTTCGCAATCCCAGAACCTCCTAACGCTATTAGCATGCGATATTTCGAGGGTTTGAAACTTTCACGAATATCCCAGAACTATAAATTTGCCAGAAATAAATTTCAAAATTGATTCCGAGATTTTCATTGAATCAAAAATAAACTTAGATAATTTTACAAGGAAATTTGGGAAAAAGTCGTATTTTTCAAGTTTAAAATATAATTTTCGAAATTTGGTTAGGTTTTAGGAGTACAAAATTAAGGGAGGCTTCATTCGCTAATCGTAAATTATAAAAATTGAAAAGAAACAAGTCCTCTCAAAACACTGAAAATATTTTGTTCGAAAATCTGTTCCAAAGTTTGGAAACCATGAATTTTCTAAAGTGGTCATATTCATTTGGGACACCCTGTATCAGCAACACCACTCAGAAAATTCTACCGTACCGAAATTACAGGATAAGAAGTGCAGACGAACGAACCACGCCTTTCAAACACTTTCCAGATCATAGAGACAAAAATTTACCCACTTATGTTGAAAGAAATGGATCCAAATAATTACTCAACTCGCACCTGACCACCAGTGATTCTTATTTTGTTACTCCATTCCCTAAACTTTTATTTGATTTGGAATGAATTCTTCAATTTGCCAAGTTGTACATCCGAGTTCTAATTTACCATTTCCGTGTTTGGGTAAAAGATCGAGTGAAATTGGCAAATCAAATAATTCTCCAACTTGGGTTTAGCCAATTTCACCACAAATCTGGTTTTCAACCTCTCATCAAACTCGAAGACAGGTTTAGTTAGTGGTTGGAAGGTTAGATTTCTACGCAATGATTATGTGTCGTAGTTCAATTTGTCGAACTTCTTCCTGCTACGTTAAACCTGACTGACAGTACACCCATACCATCGGAAAGTTCCAATGACTGATCTTATGTCGATCTTGATCTTATGTCGCACGTGGTCTTCCTTTTAAATTTGTGTCTAGAGTACATTTCTTTTGCTCAAATTCAAATTCTTATTGATGGAATGAACAAAATGAACAAAATGCTAAATATATATAAATAATAAATACTAATAATAAATAATAATATATATATATATATATAATTTATATATAATTTTGACGACAAAATTATTTCTCGGGTTGGTTGGAACGAGTTTCCCGATTAAACATATCAAAATTCTCTCATGCCAACCCAGCAAAAACCGTTTTTGAAGTTAGTTAGTCATGTCAAGGTGAGATATCTATCTTTTTTTTAAATCGCAGGGGCTATCCTGGAAAGTAAACCCCATACAAATCCGACAACGGGTCGCCTGTCAGCACCCATTCAAACTCGTCCACTTACTTAATGATTAAATTTCATAATATAAAACTATTAACATTTACAGAAATGCACCATAGTAAAATGTTACAATAAATAGTATATTAGTAGATTATACAAACTTCATTCCTATGCTTCATTAAAACTTTGGTCAACTTATTGGTAGTCGCCTCGATACAAACAGAAGTATCACTTAAAGAATAAGGTAGACTATTCCAACATTTAATACAGAAATATTTGACAGAATTTAAGAAATCCTGAAATTTCTATTCTTCACTATTTAGCCCACAAGGACGTCTGCAAATTTGAGCGTCAACTCGGGTCAATTTTGTCATAACTGAAAGCAAAAACAATCAGGAATTAGCTCCAACCGTTTCCTTAAATCAATTTTGAAATATATGTCGATAAATTCTTACTCCATTTTTGTCCGAGTACCACCGGGCATGCAGCATGTTCAGTCCTAATGTCTGCTTCTCCATTCCTCAACAAGTTAAACCAGATATAAAATATTTAATTTGGCAATATCTGAAACATATAAATTTATTCTATCCGGGAAGCAGGCTAACTCTATATATGGTTTGTTAGAAGACCGATTGCTCTTGCCATTTTCCATTTCCTTGTCCGGGTGATCTTCGGATATTAAAAGTTAATTATAGATTTCTCTTCTTTACCTGATAATTTTCACCACAACACAATCCCCACAATTTTGATTCTCGATTTCCTTTTTTGTATCCAACGTCTCGAAAGCTGACGCGTTTCCCTTCAGCCGTTTCATTAAACTTTTGAAGGAAGAAGAAATAGTCCTCACTTCCTTTGTTGTCCCATGCGATGTCATGCTGTTATGAAAATCCTCCATTTGACATGTTTATTTAATCACAAATGCGAGCGACAATATTACTAGAGCTTCTAATGAATTTAGGGTTTTGGCAGAATTATTACTTCAAACGGTTTGGACCGCACCGTAAATTTTGTCATACTAACGCAGTCCTACTTGACAATTTTGACAAACGCACACGGCTAAAGAAATCCGTGGTCGAATACGATTATATCCTTGCAGCGATATATATACAAAAGGGTCAGTGGATGACGTGAGGTCCTCGGGCACGTAAAAACCTCAAAAATTTTCTTACTGCGTCATTTGCTTTTTGTAACGACTTTAAAATGGCGGCGACATCTACCGTCCTCGTTGATTTATTCAAAGCGACTTCAAGCCAAAGAATCCCGTAAGTGAACTGCTTCAACCGAATCGCGTATCTACCGATTTCTTGACATTGCTTTGCAGTCAATTCAACATTTGTCTGAGTTCCCATTATATTGTCTGCTGTGAACTGCACAGATGACCGCATTTAATTTATTGAATTTTGAAATATTTTTAATAAACTCAATTATTGACCTTCTCCAAATCCATATTGTACACATGGTGAATACGAAGCAATGCAGCCATTCGTGAATTCGATGGCCATTGCGATAACATTCTTACTAGTTTTCCGCTTCCAGATATTTTAAGAAGAGCTAAAAAATTCAAATTATTATGTGAATCGTAACGTAGTTAGATCGACTTTATCATCTTGAAGCTGTGTCTGACCGACCGTCATTACTGAAGTTGCCGCAATTCTTTTCTGATAGACTACATACTTGATATGAATTACTCTTGGACCGTTCAGTCAAGTTCGTCAGGCTGCAAAATCGATATACTACTAGAGGTACTTCCTATTTAAATGTGGTCAACTGTTACATGTGGTAGAGTTGGTTTGGTAATTGGTTATGTGTTAATATATTGTGCAAGTAATGTCATTGTCAAGAGTGTGCCATTAGGTTAGTCTGTATAAAACGTGATTGGAAACCAATAAAGATAATTAGTTATACACGTGCACATGAATAAGATCAGATTATAAATTATTATCTTTATTGGTTTCCGATCACTTTTTATACAGACTAACCCAATGACACACTTTTGACATTGACATTACTTACACAATACATATACACATAACCTAATACCAAACTAACTCTTCATCATACTAATGCTTGGATTAACCTAAAGCCTAACCACTATTACAATATCTAATACTACAACCTGCGGCGGGTTCTAGCTAACATAGTGTGAAGCAAATTTGATTTTGCGATAAGAATCGATTAGTTGGTTTTCGGGTTTTAGTTTGTTGATTGTGTGTTAGAACTTCACTGACAAAAATACCGGAGCAACGCTTGCAGACTTTGGTTCATAAAATTTCTATACCTGCTTTTCAACATGATTTTGCACAGCAAAGGGATAAACATTTCCTCTTGCGATTTCTATGTTTCATGGTGACATGCAGTTCAGAAAATTTCTTATTGAAACCTGGTAAATGGGCAGAGGTATTCAATTATGTCACTTAAGTGGTATGTCGACAAGTCGGTGGGTACTTTGCTACCCTGATTTCGCTCAATGGTCAGAATTAATTAACTTCTGGTTCATAATAATATCAGATAGGCAAGATTTGGCGCAAGAGATTAGTCTAAAATTTTCATCACTGAAGAACAAAATTCTAGATTTGAAACTCCGATTCATGTCAATGGCACCAACCAATTGCCGATTTGGTAGGATTAAAAAAATACTTTTTTCTGTTGTCCACTAGACACGAATAGCTACGACAAAAGTATGTACTATACGACATCACAGAAACCAGAGCCAGTATAAAAATTAACCAAAATGGTCTGGGTGAGTCCTCCCTCATCTTAATCTCCCTCTCTTCCTTCATCTTTACTCACACTTTTCTTAAACTCTTTTCTATCTCTCTTCCTTGTCTCCTCCTTTGGGTATCGCTTTTCTCTACTCTTCCTCCAATTCTCTGATCTACTATCTTCCAAATGTCCTTTCTCTCTTCCTCTAATGTCCATTTTCTACTCTTCTTCCAATTATCTGATCTACTCTCTTCCAAATTTCCTTTCACTCTCTCTCCTCTTTCTCCAATCTTTTTTCTCTGCTCTTCCTCCAATTTTCTAATCTGCTCTCTTCCAAATTTCTTTTCTCTCTCTCTTCTCTCTCTACTACTCCAATCTCATATCTCTACTCTTCCTCCACTTCTCTCTCTACTCTCTCTGTCTCTTAGGACAATCCACAATCTTAGATAGCGTTTGCTCGGTTTATAAGAGTATAACTTGTAACATACTGTCCCAGTGTACCTGACTGCTTCCTTGTGCAGTGCCACAGAGTGACAAAACTCATTGACCTGCACATGTTGGTGTTAGATTCGTTAATATAGTTGGAATGACACTGCAGCTCGTGGGCAAGCAGTTCTGTTAAGAAAATGCTAGAGCACGATACTCCGCAGCGTTAGTCTTTCCCCGACAATGTACCAGGGGTACAGGTCTATACGGTACTCTTAAGTAGGGCCGATTGCTTAAAAGCTACTGAATTTTTGAATATTTTGAGAGTAGCATTACGATAGAATAACATAGGAAAGAACGATACAAAAGGTTAAGGCCCAGTCCGTTGGACCTATCCGGCCTGGGTAAGGGAGTAGCGAATTCTACCCTTACCCTACTCAGGTGACACTGCACGCGCAGCCGTGCCTGAACCTAATACGTTACGTTAGTCCATCCGAATGTTATTTTATATCAATCTTACTCTTAACTCACAATATGCAAGTCAATTTTTAATTCAACCTGACCTCGCTTTCAATCGGGTGTCATTTCCTTGTAGAATGGCCGAATATATTTTGCATAACGTCGAGTCATTCAATAAGAGAGAATTGGATTGTCTGTAATTTTTAGCGCACCGACTTCTTGACCAAATTCCTTAATGGCATTTCCAGATGACTCGTCAAAATCTTTCAGATACCTGCGATTCGTAAACTGAATATACTTTTCGTACCAATTAAAAAACACTGCGAGTTACACTCTGGACATATTATCTTTACTGACATATGGAATTGAAATGGGAAAAAATTCCTTAAAACTTGACAGTGTAGGGGGAATCAGGCTGGGACCAGGGGAATCGAACCCAATCCCTATAGTCAGCAAATGGGTTTGATTTGATTTGATTTTTTTTTATTAGTGTGATAATCCAAAGCATTCAAACATACAAGTAGAAAGTAGGAACCCCATTTTACTATCAATAAAACCTCGCAAACTGTGCGAATCAAATCACTGCATAAAATACTACGGCGACATTTATTAGAATTCCTATTTTTTACTCACCAGCAATAACCAGCAGTGATATCGTGAGATTAAACATGGTTCAAAATATATGGATTTAAAATGGAACTTTCCAGCAAAATTATTTTCGTTCAAATCCGCCCTCACTTCTTTACACGTACGGTACGAAAATCAGAGTGGCAACAAAGTTTCTTTTTAGCTATGAAATAATTTTGCAGAAATTAGTAGGGAACAAGCACAGTCAACTTCATACTAGACTTATGCAGTATCAATCATCTCTAATTAATGGATTTCCAATTAATTACTTAATTAATAATGCATACCACCTGTCTGTACAAGTCCAACCTACCGTCTCTTGCCTTGGCATCCAGAAAACATGAGCAGACATGATTTACTAAGTTGGTTGGCAGAGTATGGATTTTAAGATTCTAGTTTTAAGTTTTAGTTAAAGTTTACGTACGGAAGCACACGATCACATGTGGTCCTAGTCCAACCCAGACTCGGCAAACTCGTTTTCACACCAATGGCGTTCCCCGAGCATGAACAAAGTTAAAAGACGTCTGCACAAATGATTTTTTTTCTCACTTGTCTTCGAAAATTTGGTCAATAAAGTTCCCGAGTACCAGAGTTCCGTGTGAAAGTTGAAATATCGTGGGTTGTACAGGGTGTCCCAAATGAATATGAACACTTTCAAAAATTCATAGTTTAAAAAGTATGAAAGAGATTTTCAAAAAAAAAATATTTTTATGAAATTTCAAAAGGACTTGCTTTTTTAACAATGTTTACATTCTGCGATTACCAAAGAGTATTCTCGATATAACGGCCTCTCTTAATTTTGTACTTGCAGAGCCTAATAATGGAATTTTGTAAATGATTTTTGAAATTCAAAAATCTCATAAAAAGAATCCCAAAATCCATTTCGAAATATTCGGAATTTATTTTGAAAATTTTTGAAAGACTTGGAATGAGCTTTGATATTTATTTTCGACAATTTTATAAATCTGGAATAGGCTTGAAAGTTTAAAACTCTTGAAATTTTGTATGGTAATAACGCTGTCAGGCTCGGGAGTGCAAAATTAAGAGTTATATCGGGAATACGCTTCGTCAGTCGTAGATTGTGAAAAAACAAGTTCCTTTAAAATTTCATTAAAAATATTTTTTTTTATAAACTGGTTCATACTTGAAACTACAGATTTTTGAAAGTGTTAATATTCATTTGGGACACCCCGTATGTATGTATTTGGGAGGAGGTCTAGGGGAACCATAAAGCACAGCTAATCATTCTAAACCATGTCGACTTGCCACTAGTATGAATTATTGAGGTCGTTGCATTCAATTCAGCTATGGAAATCTACCAGTCTGCAACTCTTTCTTTTTTAAATAATTTTTCAGAGAACCGTTGAAAATAATAAGTTAGATAAAAAAAATTGAACCACGACTTTGCATATTTTTTTGTGACCGTAGCAGTGGCTGTCGAACGAAAATATTTTAACATTTTAAGTTCTAACCCTAGCAACCGCTATGAATTTTTGTGACCGACAGGTTGGGTAGTTCCTTCCTGAGCGAGGAACTGGAACGGACCGTACCTGAGAAGTCAGCTGATTCCTCAACGAGCAAGCCTTATCCTTTCACCTCAGTCCTATCTCCGTACTGTATCAATACTTAATTATCGAGCACGGGTATCGCCTCCGATTAACCATCGCAATTTCTAAATTGATTACTTCGAGTTAATCCATTCCAGTCTCAATCTCAAATATCCAATTCTTTCAAGTTTTTTTAAAACTTGAGTACTCAAAATACAAACAATTTTGTAACCCGAAAGCTACGATGCTACTCTAATTTCCGATCTCAAGTGTTCCACAATACTCAAATTTTTCACCGGAATTCTCTCCAGTGGTATTTCCTTTGTGAGTTTTCTATTCACTTGACACAAATTATCACTCCACAGAACTTCCCCTGTAAATTCTCTACTCTCAAGACTACTGTACACTTACTGTGCACACCCCACAATTTTCTCAAGTTTCCAAATTAATGTCTTATTTTTCACTAAAAATAAAATCTTGTCTCAGTACTCTAAAAGTTACATTTAAAATCAATTTAAAAATGTTTCCAAAGTTATCCCGTCAATATGTTAAAAAGAATCTATCTCAAGTTTAGCACTCTCAAATTTTGAAAATATTTATGCTGAAAAATTTACGTTTACCCAAAATTTCTTAATTCGTTATTATACGGTCGAAATTATATTTGTAAACTTCATCTGATTTACACATAATGTTGATCCCTTGTGAATACAACAGTTGCACAAAATACGTATATTTTTCTATTTCCACTACACTGTATTTTTTACAAAAAAAAACTAAGACAAAGAATTGTTTACTATGCTATGCTACTCAATACACGATTCAAACTTGTGTACAAAATATACACAGAGTTATTCAGAAGCTCTATCTACAAACAAATGTAAATAAATACAAATTGAACGCAAGTAATTCTATTCAAATGCCAAATAATATGAGCTTGACATTTCGTTGTTTCGAATGGTTGGTGTACTCAATTAACTAGTATACTACGCTTTGCTGCGAGTGGTTGGTTCAACTTTACTACAACTACCACCAATTTGCCTAATCTTCACTCACGCAAGTCGCTACACACAGTTTTTACTGTGTTAATTTTACTAATAATCCGCAAACTAATTTAAATAGTCGCATAAACAGAAAAGTCCAACAAGTTCAAAAGTTTTTATTTGCTACGCAAGAATGCGACGCTAATTTTTCCGACGTCTCTTTGGAATCCTGGAGGGAAACTTCTCTACAAACTGCTAAAGTTTCCGTGACGTCATTAGGACGACAACACAAAATGCTAAACTACACCAGAAAATTTCTACTTCTTTTTTGGAATATCTTGTGACGCCCAAAATTAAATCGTAATTTTAGGAATAAGAGTTCTTTTTCAATTTCTCTACCATAATCCTGATGCTACTACTTCTACAATGATTTTATTTGTAAAAAAAACTTACCCAGAAATTTCCAAATTTGGTTACGATGTGTAGATTTCCGCAAGATTTCCTAAAAAGTGGTCTCCGATTTTGTCTCAAAATTCCCCCGGGTCTAAAAAGAAATCAGGCAATCTACCTCGAACCTTCTCAGACGTTCACTCGTCCTTGCACCCAAATGACCCGTTACCACTTAAGTCTAAACAATCTCTCAAGTCCACAAGATGCTCAATAGTTCAATCAAAGACAAGTACACAAAATAAGCGAAAACACAAACACACGAATTACTTTTAGTAACCTTTAACACACATCCCAAGGTTTATTCCCTAACTTTGTAATACATGGCCTAAAATACTTCATTGATTATATTTTATACTCAATTAATTGTTAAGTGAAATCCAAAACGACGCTCTAACGCTGGTCGTTGGTTTAATCTCAAATCTCCAGATATCTCGGACAAAAACCTAGCTTGACCTCGAACTCAACTCAACTCCACAACTGTCAAAGCTCAACGGTCTCCAGACTCATTCTCCCATACATTTGCGTTCATGTAAACAAAGCAAGACACTAACATTATTTATCATTCATAAATGCTAACTAAACATTCCTCTCTTTCTGACTACAAGACATCGTAAGGAGCAAAACTTATATGATTGCTTTCCTTCATTTGAAGCGTCAGTTAATTTTCTTTTAGATGTGTCGACCGTCACTCTTGACGACCAGTCTCAACCTCCGTTCCCATGATTTCATCACTTTTGTTCTTCGAATTCTGGAGTACTCCTTTTCAGAGCTTTCAAAACACCGTCGAAAGATTTGGGTCTTCGCGAAAACAATTTTTTTTAGAAAAACGAATCCAAGAAAGTCAATTTCGCTTATGATGAGTACTTGGACGGCTGAGTACATCTCTGGCATTTGTAGATTGTACTTCTTTATCTAGTTTTGGTTTCTTTTCATAAGTGCAGAAAACCTCGGACGGACGATCAACATTTTGGCTAGATTCTACAACGGTAAGATTTTCGCGTCCGTCCTGCACGAATCGTCTGTTCGAGTTGATCTTATTAACCACGTCTTCAGGTTCATTAATATTCTCATCAACAAATGCATCCGTTTGAACATACTTACTTTTAGTTAGTCTGGATCTCACACTATAGATTCTGACGAAATATGGATCTGCCAATTCAAATTCATTTCCATTTATGGAATCTTCCTCTCTTTTTTCCCAAATACTTTCTGTCCATTCGAAAGATGGAGACATACAATCCATGTCTATTTGTACGTATTGAAATTTGAAATGAACTCTAATGAAACTAAATTTTGTTTTAGGGTGAAAGCTTTTGTTCGTTCAAACTTTACGTACAGAACAGTTACATGTGCACAAGCTGCCGACACTATAGGAATTGAATCAGACTGAAATTGTCTCGTCTACTTGAACCCCAGATTTCCTAGTTATTATTTCTCCGGATGAGGAAACTCTAAATAATATTATTTCCGGTGAAGGAAAGTGTACCTCCAGATTTGCATAAGCAGAAGTTAAATATTTTGCTATCATTTAAAGTAGTCCTCATAATTCTGATGTTTCCGAAAGCTTTCTTTATTATTGACTCAAGTCTGATTTGATTTTAACAATGTATGTACAGGGTAGCACGTAACCATTACCTGTACTTCGAGAGAATTGTGGTAAGCATCAAGGGAGTTATTTCGCTCACAAAACTCAACGGGCATAAAGGCGCTGACGAGCAGTTGGGAGTAAAAGTAAAATTCGGAGTGCAAAAATTATGTTTGAACAATGTTCTGACAAGATCGGGTAAAAAATATGTTTCTTGAAAATACGCCGATTCTGACTTGCTTCCAATTTTTTTAGAATTTGAACGTAATAGACGTAATTTTTATAATTACTTTTAACCGCTTTGGGTTTTGGGAAAATAAATTTTTCATTGGCATCGTATTTTTAAGAGAAAAGTCAGATTTTTTTTAGAAATGCCATGAGAGTGTACTTTCTCACAATCGGTCAAATAAAACTTTAAAATTTGTTACGCATTGTACGTTTGTAGGAAATAGAAACCAAGATCGTTCATAATGTTCTCTACAAAATTTGTATCACACTTTTGATCGTGCTGCCGTGCGGGGAATAGGTATGATAGGTACATCAACTTCCTGTCATTGATCATCCATTTTTGATAATCCAGCAGCAACGCAATATAGTATAGTCAAACTGTATATTGCGTCTTAAAAGTCGTGCAAGCCATCGTGACCAATTTTTTAAACGAAAATGGCGGGATGAAGTAATTGACCAATGGTAAGACCGACAAGTTTCGTTCCGGACACGTCTATACCCCGTTCCCGCCACTTGGCTTTATTATCAACGGACTTTAATTTGTAAGACAACCATTCTCTCCAAAATTTAATTACGCGTCTAACAAACCAGGCCGCAATGCAATGTATTATTACCACCGGCAACCCATCTTTTCAATTTTCGAGTTAAATGATCAAATAAATATTATTATTCCCTCCTAAATATTCAGATGACCAGATTCTCAATTCAATTTTACGTGGATGGGATTTCATTTGACGTTCTTCCGGCAACTAATTATGAAGCTCATCAACCGGGTGGTTCGGTACTTGCATAGCTTCAAGCTATCCGCACAATGTTGATCACCGACAAAATCCGAAATTCGGTTACAAATACGCCAGCGCCGTCTCAGAACAACAGATCAAATTTTCAAAAATTCCAACAAATTCAAGCCGACCATCTAATATATCCCGTCGTTGGAAGGACTTTCCCAATTTTCAAGTCTATCCTCATAAATTCGTTCATAGTGGATTCGCCCGAATGCATGACTTTCTTTAGTTAACTGGGAGTCTGGTTCTAAATTACGTTAACGCGTTTAAAATCAGGCGGTTTGTATGGGTCGTAATCAGTCAAAAATCCACAAGAAAGTTTTATTGTGAAGTCGGGAATGTTCTAATTTCTGAACAATACAAGTCTTCGTACCTAGCCCTAGCCTACAGGGCATAAACGGGATTCAATTGTTTTCTGTCAAATGCTATAGTGTAATGTCCGTATGAACGTCTTTAAATATATTGAGAGCTTAAGCGTTTGAACATGAAGGAATAACTGTAATAAAAAAATAATCTAATTGTAGAAAAGTAATTATTTAACCTTTTCGTGATCAACCATTCTTCTACACTTTCCTTAAACTTATTATTTCTTATATATTTTATTTAAATTTCTTATTTGTTAGTTTGAAGTTAGGAGGAAGAGAGTTCCAAAGCTTTTTCGCGCTTAGCTTAAACGATTTTGATACTCAATAAAGAAACATAGCACAAATTGGGTGCGCTCACTGACACCCCATGCAGATTTTTGGAAACATCAAAAGCCTGTATCACATCTTGGAGGTTTGCCCGGGATATCATATTGATCGGACCCATTTCCTCTCCACCCTGGCACAAAATAATGATGTCCTCCATTTTTTGTTCGGCATCGACACGGATGACCAAAGACCACGCCAAGTCTATTTCTACCTTTGTAGATTGCTTCGAGACAGACCCACCATGTAGCAAGAAATCCCCATTCCCCGCTGTCTTATATTTTCCCCTAGTTGAGTGTGCTGCTGGCCATTATTATCTTTTACATTTACATAGTGTAGACCCTGAATTATTGACCTACTCCACTAGTGGAACTCTGAACCGGCTAAGAAAAAGATGATGAAAATAAAAATGAAGTGAAAAGTGTTTTTAACACACGAAACCCCTGTATAATTTCGACAATTGCGTAAAAAACGAAAGTGTTTGATTCGGCCATTGGCCATGTCAATCAAACGTTGGTGTCGTGTAACCCCCGATACCCAACATCATCATCATCATCAAACGATGTTTACCGGATGGATCTAACTGTTCGAACTGAAAGATTCATTAGCCGATGGGATCTACGTAGAGTCAGGATCATTATCATCAACGAATAGTTTTTCAAGTGATGATTCCGAGTTCAAAATTAAGAAAAGATTCATAAGCAATAGAAATTCCGCACATTCGTTAGCAGTCTCAATATCATATCATAAAATGATAGCAATTCTTAAATTTTAAGGTGTACAGAACTATCTGTTATTCAGAATAAATGAACCAGTGCAGACTTTCAAAAATATACGATTCGATTCAAATTTCAAGAGCAGACAACAATTTCGGTGGTAATCAATTAAGTCTGCCAAGAAACTAAAACCGTTGTCCGCCCAAATGTTTCGTTAGTCGTATTTTATTAGATCGGTACGCCACCGTGGTTCACTAGACTCTCATTCCGCCAAGTACATCATCCATTGTCCTTAAATCAATGTTTCATTTTTGATGTTAATGTTTTGTAGGTTATGATTATCGATGACTTACATAAAATTATATCCAATCCAATCCATAAATGAAGAGTGTCTTCATAGTAAGGTGTCACTGAAGTGAGGAGTTTAATTTAATTAGGCAATTATGGATTTGAGGGAAATTGAAAAGATGAAGGATAGAGTTTGAGAGTGATTGACGTAATTACATGTTTGGACTGAATTGGATCGATTGGAGCGAAGAATGGGAAGTGAGAGCAAGGAGTAGGACGGTGGTTGGTCTCTCAAACTCACGCCAACTCCAGAGACATTGCTCTGACTTATTCTGGATCCGTCCAGTCTTGACGTTGAACCATTTTCTTCACAAATTCTTCTCGGGGTATCATTTTGAGGATTTGTATTTGCTGGAATGGGTGGTTGTTCATCATTCCTTGCTTTCCTTGAAAATCCAAGTACAATGGGAACATTAGCAATCGGCGGACCCTTCATCTCTTCCATTACTTGCAAATCAAGTGTAACCTACATATGAATTTTCATCTAATTATATTTATTTAAACTTTACCCAATTTTGTCTCGTATTTAAGTGTTTGGATTACCTCTAGGGTGTATTCAATTTTATGAATGAGTTCACCTT
>JAQFYE010000922.1:0-27705 GCA_034694305.1 Protaphorura glebata | reverse complement strand
TCTATTTTATGTTCATTGTGAAGAAATAAATTGCAATTAAACTAAAGGTGGTCAGGCGATGAGATCAAGAAAAGGAGAAAATTAAGATGCTACTAGCGATAATGTAAAATTCTTTTCTTCGGAATGTTTCAAAAATTTCTATCAAGTATCAATGAATCAAAATTCCATCAGCCGACAAATCGGTCATACGAATACTTTACTCGAACAATTAATTTGAACTATCTGGTGATCTTTTACATGCACAGTCCTTTCCTGAATTCTGTACCCGAATAGTGTCCTTTGTCGTCAGTGTGAAGCTTCAGCATGCCATTCTCTTCTTTAATTATTCATTTCCACAATGATGAGTGTCATTTAAAAAAACCAAATAGGTAAGCGAAAGAACGGAGTGAAATAATGGAATGTGGTGGTAATTACTGACATAATGGGATAATAATATGGGCCCTTGCCATATAACCCAAGTTCCGTTCCTTGCTGCATTATTATTACGGTTTCATTCGTCTCGGTCAGATTTTCATTAAAAAACAAACATGAAAAGGTTTTCAAAAAGAAAAACCATAGCATCTCCCTTTCCTTTTGTCTTACGGCTTTTCAAGTTGACCATTACATGATATAATATAACGTTAACGTAATAATGTGCAAATACTGCAAAAACTCAGGTGTACCGTGTACCGTATTCACAGTACAGTGCAGTCTACAGTACAGTATTTACGTACGAGAGAAAGATTAGTTCTGCTACTGAAGAAAAACAAAGTAAAGTAACAAGGCCATGAAAATTACAGGGAATGTGTTTAATTTACAGTCCCGTAAAATTTGATTTAAAAAAAATACGTACCTCATTCAGACAAGCGGCGAGACAAGCTTCTTTTGTGGAAGTGAAAATGAGGGAGTTATCCAAATTCCGTAACATCTTATTCGGCACTCGTTCGAATGTCCATGGTCTTGAGCAAACTTTTTCTGTAAAGAGTCCGGCATATATTAAATTTACTTGATTTGTTCTAATTTTGGAAAAAGGCAAGCACACAGTGCGGATTCGAACCCGGAAGCATAATTTGTTAAGTTAAGTCACTCGGTCATAAAGTTACCACGGATCATTTCAGAAAAATTAGATTAAATTGTCAATTCAAATTTTATTTCGACTGGATGAAGGATGACTTCTTAACTCTTCTTAAATTGTCAAACTGCATCTTGGTGATTACTGACGTCAAAATATTTATAGCGAGTCGAATACCGATTCCATTAAATATATCACGAGTTTCTTCAGTTTCGTAAAGACAGGGTGACTCAAAAATCCTGCCACAATAAAAAATTCGGAAGTCCACGGAATTAACGTTTTTAATTACGGATTGTTTTGAGAATTTCCAACGTTAGAGCTACCAATTTAGAGATTGTTATTTTGGGCATTGCAATACAAGTACGTACGAATGATTGTGGTGTTTAATAAAGAAAATCGATACCGACAGAAGACACAGTCAAAGTCAAAACCTGCCATTCATAAAAAATAAAATGAGAGATAATTGAGCCATTATTGGATTTGTATTGTTGTGTGGCTCATCGCAATGTATTTAGCCAGGAGCAACAATACAATAATCAAGTTGTTCAATTGCAATTCGGTATACGTATTCCACATACACCTGGGAGATGGAAAGGGTCATTCATAATATTAATACGCACGGCCACTTTATACATCCACATTTTTTTGTCGTAGCTATCCTGTCAATCTGGACCCACGTCAACGTCATCAATTCATACATGTGTTTTAATCTCGATTGTGATTGAACTACTGTCAATCAATCTTAATAAAATAATCGAATCAATTTGGAATACTTAAATATTTTCGAAGAACAAAAGCCTCTTCAATATTTATTCGTTCTGACAACATATAGATTAATAGGATTCGAGGCCGATGAAGAAGGCTAATCGGAATTAATTGACTGAACTGTTGCATTAATAACTTATTATTGGTGAATGCCCCGTTAACAAAAGTAGAACATTAGCATTGACAAGACTTTCATCAGATATTTTGTAACCGATTAATAAGTTATAATTTCAACTTTACAAATCCTAACTACTAGAGTGGAAATATTGGAAGTGCTTTCTATAAAAAAAAGCGGGATAACTTGCGACATTTCAGGTCCCCACAAATTATCTCGCTGTATCTCTCAATCCGAGTTTCATGGAGTTTCTTTGACTCATGGATAATCTTACGTGATACGAGACAGGCTAGCAAGTTAAACTTATATTCAAATACTTAACTTTAGCCAAAAACCCTTTGACGGAGGTAGATGTACTGAGATTTTACAGATTTGCGATTTTATTTATTTGCGACAACCAATTTTCTATTCACAATCGCCGTTCATCTCATTCAGGACAAATTGAATGAATTGTCAAATGTCCGTATTGTCCGTGGGTAGTTCTGTCAGAGGATCACAATCACAAATCACTCAGAATCTTAAGGACGCGATCGCGACTGTCTTTGAAGATAACAGGATTTGTTGGCGCGTGATGTAAAATTTCCCACAGCGTCGCTTCGCATTCGTATTCGCCATAATCCTTACATTGTATATTTCTCTCATCCCAGTTTTTGCTAACTGGGGTGAAATGAAATGCAGGAAGTACAGTTCTTAAATCCCATCCATTCATGCTAACTAAAGCTATCCTTAAGCGTTATTTAACCGACTTAGCGTAAAAACAAACCATCTAACGCATGACAATTTCCTACTACATACATGTGGGAACCAACTTGACGCCTGTCCGTGAACTTGTTGTCTCGTTAACCCATTTATTCCCAGATCTCATAACATTTTTGGGAAAAAATAAGGATAAGACCGTTGAGGAAGGATTTTCGTTGTGTAGGATCAGGATCAGAATCAGGAAGCATTAGGTTGGTTGAACTTTAATAATGTGACCAACCGAGGCGAATGAATTATGCACCTATGGATGTAAGGATTGGGTTTCCGAGTGATCAGTGAACAGTACATTAGTGGTGTAGACTTTACCACAGTATAATGAGGTTTATGTTAGCGATTTTCTCGGTGGATTTAACTGCAAAGCCTCTGACAGACTAGACAAACTCTTGTTTGTACGGACTAAACGTCATTTGAACCAAACGTTATGGGGATCAAGAATGACAACTGTCTAGACAGATCGCTGCCAGCGGTCGAGGTTCGGAGTAACAACTGGTCATCAAATCTTCATAATGGACTAATTAATGGTTTGTTAATTAAAAGATACAACCTTTCGAACTAGAGTAATATAGGGATTACAGTGAATGACTAAAGTGGAGAATTGTCCTTGAACTGAAGTGGTTGCCTGATTAAAAATTTTCTGATGCAAGTCCAATTTATATTCAAACTAAAATTTCAAATCGTCTAAAATAAATCCTAATGTACATATTCAAATCGATTCATATATATTTACATACGATATAATACAGCTTTTCACCAAATCAGATGAAATCCTCACGACATGTATTCATTCACCAAATAGTTCTTTTAGCTCCTCATCAACAACATTTTGTATTTTAGTCACGCATAAATGTGGTTATGGAATGAGTCATTTATTTTTGTAATTGATTTAAATCCAACTACTAAGCGAAAGTCACATTGACACGTACACATTTAGCTGAGGAAGGAATCAAAGTAACGGTTCCACTCATCTTGGAGTGATCAGCATTTGGCGAACCGTTACTGTTGGCCGTACAATATTTGAATTCCAATGAGTGGTTCGCGTTAGGGAACCAATAATGCGATTATTATCTCTCGTCAAATCCAATATTAGTAGTTTGGTCATTGCCACTTCAAGCGTCAAAATGACGATAGGAGATCGCATCAGGGGTGTGAGAAGAATGCCACCTGAGTCAAAATGTCACACTTAAGCTCCGGTTGCGTTAGATATACGCTTATCTGATCTTAGAAACTTCTGTTCAAAATCGGATATCCGAATTTCTAATATAATATAACGTTGTGAGATACATCCGAATCGTATTATCTGATATCTGAATCATCAAATACGCCAAAAATGCTATAGAAGATATTTGATACGAATTATCTAATTAGTCCGGATGTTCTGTTGTTTTCGCAAAGAAATTTTTACTCTTGAAGTATGCGGTCAATTATAAAATCCAATAGGCAGTATTGAAAATTTCTTAAGAATGGTCAGAGTTAATACCGCGGGGACCCTAACCAGATGTTACTGCTACAAAGTGACCGATGCGTTTTTGGCGTTGTTACGAACTTAAAAGAGATGACAGATTCTTTCACTGAAGTACATAATGTTGTAAATTGCCTGAAGGGATTTTGCGTGTGACAGGCAGTATTATTTGGCGGCATCTTGCAATTATTCACACTTCCCCTATTGTCCTCAAGTGACTCTTCCTTAAACTTCTCTTTAGCCAAATAATGGACATCTCCGACGACGAAGACTGCTCTTGTCTGATTTTCGATGACTGTTAACATGAGAAAATGCTGATGATACAACTCTGTTGAATCAAACAACTTGAAATCTCGAGTAAGGATGGACACGACGACGAGATAGTTTTGCTTTTCAATGGAATTCTTAATCAAATTGATTCCTCCGTGTCATTGTCACACTCGAGATAATTCATCCTCAAGTCGAGCGAGCCGAGCCGAACTACGAATTTAGTTTGTGTCCGGCTTGGGGTCAAAAACCTGTTCTCCAGCGAAAAACTTCCCAGAGTTTTCCATTCTTGGTCCAGATGGAAAGGATTACTAGACTAACGATGTGAAATTTCAAAGTAAAATTTTCGACAATATAAGAAATTATAAATCCCCAAGTTCAATAAATGACTTGGCCGGGGATCGAACCATGTGCTTTTGAATGTGTGCCACTATCTTAAAGCCACTCTGCTAAAGATGCATCCAGACATAGTAGCAATGCTAAATGCTAGCCATTTGCCCCTTGAATGTATTTTGTCGGAACAGCGATCAAATATTTATTTTCCAAAAGTTTCTGTTATAATTTTAGTCTGAAAAGGAAAACTGCTTAGCACACTCGGCTATTTTCATATTGAAATTTTTTCCAATCGTGTTTGATTCCTACTTGCCATCAATTTGCTAATAAAAAATCCCTTTAAAATTGAACCTAAAAAGGAAGTAAACAATTTAGTCTGAGAGTTCGAAAATTATTGTTTTTCAAACTAGTATAGTAAAATTTGACCGAAAGTTTGTTGTGACTGTAATTTAATTTTTTTTCTGCCTCCGGGATACACTTTCACATACACGCACGTGTGTTTGTGCCATCATTATGTCTCCTAGAACTTTGATCCGACAAAAGGATTATTATTTTGCGATTGAATAAAAAAAACTCACCAGATCGAATATGTAATTTGACCATGTAGTACATTGAAGCAGCCTTTTGAGGGACTGCACTTGGATTATGTGCAGATGTATCATTCTGAAGAAGACACAGCGTTTCCTGCATTGGAGCTAACGGGTTCACCACAAAACTGTGAAAGAAAACACGAATAAATAAGACTTGCTCAATGTTATAATAGTTTAAATCCAACAGTTCTTAATCGTAACTATTGTCCTTGTTGGGCTTGAAAAACTACATTGTATTTAACAAAAATGTTCGGGCACACAGCGTGTATATCTATTCAATTATCGTCCACGCACAGGTGGAATGAGATATTTCAGTATAGTCCGAACCGTAAAGTATCTGATAGAATCAGAATATCCGATTTGCATTTGTAGTGCAGATGCGTTCGGCCGAGTCTGATATCTAATACATTAATATCTGTCCATCGCAACCACCTGGCCTAGGCGTTCACCTTTCCAGAATGGTATAAACCTCGGAAATCGCGATAACTTGTACCACACGACCTTGATGTCCAAACACGCGTGCTCACGATCGCAAGAGACGGATTTCACAATCTATCAATTAATTAAAATTGAATTACCTGAACGCAGCGGCCGCACACTCAGGTTCCTGTCGACACCAACCTTGGCACTCATGTAACGAGAGATTCCTAATTGAATAGTAAGTGTTACCCCGATAATCCAAGTCCGTCAGTTTTTCAAACCCAGTGAGAGCTATAGAAATAAAAAAATAAGCAAATCAAAATCACGGTTTATCAAATTCGTATGAAATCGAAATTCATTTTAAATAGTGATTTGTGCGTCCATATTTTTCAGTGATTGTTTGCACGACTCAGATAGCTAGTTACAGAAAATGCGCATGCTTTTGCCTTGGGACTGCGCCGTCGCGTCTCAGCTATTCCCATGGTCATTTTAATTACAATTTATCGAGATTTCGACTATTCTCAACATTTCCCAGTGACCAAAGACATTATTGATAGTTTGCACTTAAAGTGGGTTCGGAAATCAAAACTAGTTAATAAGATTACACGGGAAGGCCGAATCAAATACTCACAATTTGTATCTATAATGGCTGTTATTTAAAAAATACGTATATAACCATCATTTTCCCATTTTCCGCATTAAAAGCTGTTAATATGGGTGTTCACTATTCGAAAGAATTATCATACGTATCTCGGGCTTGTTTATCAACGTCAACGATCTCACATTACAAATAGACTGCCATATTGTACCAGATTTATGCCTCAATATGACGCTGACATGCTGCTGACCCTCCCAATACTATTTTGCTGATAAAAAAGACACCTGGACCCTCAGATTTCTATTTTGCTGCATTAAATTAGAAGTGACCATAATTGTATGACAGCGACGACTGCAAGCACTTTTCAAATTTACGACTACGGAATTCTTATATTCTTGAGGGCGGACATGGACAAGGAATGGGGATCTTTATATTGTGCATTGTGTTGGTCAAGTAAGGTCAATATATTTGCATTAGGGCAACAATTAAAGCAAAAGCAAGCAAAAAGTTTACATTTCTACCAATTCTACTTGTGCCCATGCACCCGAACCACCACCAATTCATATTATTGTACTGTGCAAATTTAGAAGGATGGGTCTTAGGAATTTACGTGTTTGCCGAACATGTCTCCCTAAAAAGGTCTTCCATGTAAAACCTAAACCAGGGCGATGAAGCAGCATAAGTGTTTTGTTCCAACGAAATCCACGTTCGAGGAATTGAAGAATTGTAGAAAGGTTTGATGAAGAGCGACAGGAAAAACAAACAAACATGGGCATTCGGATTAGATATGGTTGGACTTAACAATAAACTATCTACTACTATGACCGCAAAATATAATTGAGGTTGTGGAGTGGAGCTGGGACCGCCACCTGCGGGATGAATATATCGGGTCAATGTATCCATTTATTACTATCGGGTTATTTATTTATTTATTGGCAAAATCAACTCCCTCTTGCGATTATTTATAGCGTCGGTTATTGCTTCAACACCGATTCACTTTGGCGTACAAACATAACCATCGCCATCGCTTGGCACTTTTGAATCAGCCCCAGAATACAATACACGCCATGGATGATTCTGGTGCATCGCTGAACGATTTTTGTTCCCAAACTCTACTTCTAAAATAGAACAAGGACCTATTGCTTCCAATTTCCTGGAAATTGAGCCAAGGGAGAACTTTTGGTCTGCCATTATTCCCATTTAGGTTTTTCCTGCTTAGTCTGTGTTGCGTATTGTCCATGTGCACGCACCCAAAGAAACCTCTTTAAATAGTTTTACCTATAGTTCATCACTGAATTCGATTTCCTAGAATCGTGATTGAGGTTATTCCCCTCGCCTACCCTTCTAATTGTTGATCCTTTAGTATCAGTATCAGAAGATTAATTGCCTTTACTCTGCCTAATCAATTTGATTCTAATTAATTTCTTTCCTCTTCTCTCTTATATAAGCTGTATTATGATACTGTCAGCTTTCGTCGTCGTCACTGAATTTGAATTGATTTCAATTTCTCCGGTCTGTCGTCCAATCCTTTCCCTTCCTTGATATGTCGACAAACACAATGACATGGCCATTGTCCATAATTTTCGCACAAGAAATGTGCTGCATTTTCATTTTCACTCAAGTCATTTTAATATCAACATTCAGGGTGGCTCGCAACATTTTATCCCTATCATTCCTGACCGACCTGAAGTATTTCAAAGAAGTGTATATGGTCAGCTATGGACTGAGGCCAACTGTATTTCCCAAGAAAGTCCTATGTTCTGTTCCAGACCGATGTAAACGGTTATGAATCACCTTGCGAGAATTGCATATGGAATTTCTTATATGAATAGATCTCCGTTCTGTTGTTGCAAATTATGAATTGACTGCAATTGCAAAACTGCACCTAAGAATTTGGCATTCTCACGTCACAACTACAAAAGTTAAGGTAAAAGTCAACTCACCATGGACTGAGACGAATCCACCACATGACAATAGGAGCAGGTTCAATAATCCCCATGATTTGGAAGGCATCTGGAATAATAGCAAATGAAAAAAATAAAATGAATGATACACATACGGATGCATGAAGAAATCCTGACTGAAAAGACTTTTTGGCAAACTTCTTTAAATAGAGAGAAAAGAATTGCAGAGTTGAACTCCGTGTGCCTTTTGGCTGGCGTGAGACTTGAATTCATTTCCTCTCCCCATTCATTCATTTCATTTCAATTCTATTCTAAATAATAATAATAGTAGCACCTGTGAGACCTAACCTAAAGCCCGTTGCAAATCCCTCCGTGGGTAAGTAACTTCCTAGGTCCAAAAAATATGCTGTGTAATGCAAGACCTCCAAAAGGAAATCACACATTCTTACGTGGAATGATATGGTGAAAAATTTCAGAGGATTTAATTACGAGCCACCTCTTTTTTCACTTTCATTTCGTTTCAAATAGTAATAATCATATTTATGCTCAGAGTTCATGTAAAATCATTGAAGGTCATCGGCATTAAGCAGGTTGGTACGGCGTAATGTAGTGAGCGTCGCGCTTGTATTATGATATCGCAAGTTCAATTCTTGCTAAGCCCATTTTCTTGTATTAACGTGTCCACAATATGCGAACATCACTGCCGAAGAAATCACTATAAATTGATTTTGAACTGATGCTCATGCGCAATGCATATTGATGAAATATGCGCGCGCGGGGCCGAAACTAGCGAATATACACTCCTGGTCACCCAAAATTCGTTTGGTTGCATAAAATTCAGACTCTACACGACTCCACACAAATTGCACCTTATTGTCGGTAACTAGCCGTGCAAAATGTCTAACTACGGCAAATGGCATGTGCAATTACAGTCAATAGCGCCCTCGTTGTGTTCTTCAATGTGTGCGAAGTATGAAAGTGGGTACACAGAACATATTCTTACAATATTATTTTCCTGCCCACCAATGAAGCATTTCCTTCGGTCTTTTATTCTGAACTAGTGGAATTCACCAGTTAATGGTCCGTGTCGAATATGTTCAATGGAATGGACAAAGTATTTGAATGGACTCCCATTTTTCTTAAGAACAATTTTGTCAACTCATTTCCTTTTGTACTTTAGAAGACACTAAAGTCTATAAAATTTTAAAATTCAAGAAACTCAGGAATAATCAACCAGTAAGCGGCCTCCTTAGATGCACGAAGACCAATCAGTCTCCCGCATTCGCACAGGAGGACCTTACCATTCGGATAGTGCTTTTCAGGACTCTAAGAATGGGAAGATTTGCTATTTATTTGGACTTAAGTATATTATGATTTCAACCCATGCATGCGTACCAAATTAAGCTCAAACACTTCCTGCCCACCAAATGTTCTGTTAGTCGTAAATAATTTAGATTTGCGATTTAGATCCCACACACATTACATACATAGATTAAAACCTAATGTGATGTGATGTTGGGTGCAAGGGGAATAAATTCAATTTTAATTTCATCACCGAAACAATCAAAGGACGCGGAGAGAATGAGGCAAGGAAATGCTTTATGAATTTTTAATCGCAAGGCAGAGTCATAAAATAAAATGAGAACACATTATTATTACGTTCATTCGCGGCCGGATAACGGTAATAGGAGGAATGCAAATGGCCGGAGACGGAATCGTGCCATTTCTCGATGCATTGCATCTGCATTGTTATAATAAGTTAAGTTCCTCCTTGGCTATTTAACATGGTCATTAGGTTCGGAAATTAAATAAGACTTGATTAGATTTTAAGGATACAACCGCGACTTGAAACGATTTTTCAAATCCGAATGCACATATTTTGACCTTTGAAGGCTGCGAACCCGTTAGCACCCTTATTTGTTAATCATAATTTTTATTTATAGTACTCAACTCCCATCAGTGGATTTAATGATTGTCATTTCATAATTTAATTACTGCCAAAACAAGATTTATGTCTAACTGTGCCTTACTGGTATGGGTGACACTCGGTTGGTTGGACAGGACAGTAAAATTTTGAATGACGTTACGAAAAAAGTTGGTGTTACGGCTCGGTTCAATAAATCGTTTCATAAATTCTGCTGGTTACACTAAACGGTGACGGACCAAACCTCTTTTTGCGATATGAAATTCAGTCCCAGTCCCAACGTAGTCAATGAAAATGAGGTCCATCGTCCTGCCCAACTTTTGTGGCATAACAGTTAACACGAAGTTGACTTTACGAACAATATAAATGTCCTGTAAGTATAAAATGAGAGGTATACTCATGCAAAGTATCGTGTACCACGTGTTCAGTTCCGCATATTGTGTAAACGACCGATAGAATAACAAAAATGGAGTGGGTATTCATGTACACACTTAAATATAAACGTTAATCAATGTCACTTTTCCCCGCAGGACCGGGGCCGGTCGTTTAGATCTTCCTTTTTTGCAAAACTTCAAGACGTCAACCGCAATTTATCAGTGGAAAGAGGAAAAATCTGCCTTTTTATTTGTTAGCGGTAAGGCCATTAGAACCAACGTTGAATACAAGAATTTCCGTCAGCATTTCAAATAACATGCGCATCCTGATCTGCTGTAGACATATTTTTTTTAAATTTATATGTGGTTTCCAGCATTTTATTTAAAAAGATGTGACTTCCGGTGTCCCGAAGAGAATTTAATTTATTAAAAACGAAGTAGATTCGATTTTGACTACTGGATTATACAAACGTTACATACAATTAGTCTACAATCTCGCCTTGAACCAGAATATCAGAAGTAATCACATTCGGAAAAATGGACTCAATTAACATCTCAACCACTTCATAAAATCACCTCCGGCAAGGTATGCGTTAAATTGAACGGATTACTTAATAATAATAACATATACAATCCGAATCCAAATGAAAACAAAGAATTCCAATCTGAAGAAGTTAAAGAAGCGTCGTCCCTTCAAGCGTAATATATCCTGTGCGGCGACTTTCAAAATAAACAATACAATTACAAATACGATTTTTCTCTTCAAACTGATGACAAACAGACACACACCCCGAAAGGGGCTGTTGACATTGACATGGACAGGACATGAATAACAATGCCTGCAGGGATTCAATTCTTCCTCATCATGTCCCTTCCAATTTTTTGGTTACAGAGTACATGACTCACTTCATTTGTTTCAAAGGTTTAAACTCACACTCATTCAGCACTTTTTTTTTCGAGTGATTGATCTGGAATGGTCATTTGCTGTTACGGCTACAAAAGAAAATGGGCAGGTCCCTTCCACCACATGTATAAACTAAGAAACGTGAGAAGAATGACAAACAGGAATTAAAACTACAACCACGCTGCTCGTATTTCTTGTGAAGTCTTTACGCTGAACCGCGGCGATTCTGATTGTTGTTTCGGCTACGAAATTATGTTGAGATTGCGACTAATTCGTCGAGGTTACTCTCCTCAGAAGGAGGGCTTTCAACCTTTCATTAATTTCAATCTACTGCCCTCTATCGTAATCACTATCCATTCCGAAAATCACCGGAAAAGAAGTATTAACTAGAAGTACAACGCCGTAGAGTCTTTATTTGAAAAACTTGGCCGTTTTGATTTGATCAATTTCGCGTACATCCTGACCCCGGTCCGAAAAGCACACTCTGGTGACCTCCAATCCTCAATACTTCTGAAGGTCAGTGTGCTTTTGAGAGTAAACACTGGTCAAGTATTACTCATTTTAAGGATGGATTGAGAAGAGCGTCATCTGCCCTCTGTGAGTGTTACCGTTTCCTCTAAAATGTCATCGTAAACTATTTCTTGCTGCACGGAGCCTACGGTCCAGGGCTAAAATCTGTTCTCGCTTTCCCTACAAGATGGTGCATCACAAAGACCGTGACCTTTATATAGTGACCACTTGAGGTCACCAGAGTGGATTTCCCAAGTTAGGGCGTTCACACACTTGGATCGGTGGTCGTACTGTACCAAGTATCAAAATTTTTCTACATCGAATCGGAAGTGTTCATTTAACAACCGAATTGAATTCAGACGCATGTGCATGGTCTGCAATATATGTTGTGGTACCAACAACCAACGTACGAACATGGATGCGTGCTTACAACACTTTTCGGAAATTACTTCATTCATCTTGAAAGCTGTTGAAAAGTTGAGGGGGATAGAATTGCAAACTGCAAAGGAAAGGATTCATCGACCTCATCTTGAATTGTGGGTTTGTGAATTGTGATTGTTGCATTCTTGGATGCAAAATTCCATGCAGTTTCAATCCTACTTCCTAATGTTTAATGGTACCTGTCGTCTCGTCCTTCGTATCCATTTAAAAATGAAGCAGAAGAGAAGTAAGTCGTCGCGTCGGTAGTATTTACCACTTGTTATAGTGGTGAGTGAGTCAGTTATACAATTTTAATGATGCGACAACTTATCATTATAATAAAGATAGGATATACACTTGCTACTTGTACAGTACTCCACTGCGGTTTAAACATTTCAATGTTATTTATTTGATAAAGGATGGATGCTGACGTTGAGGTGCTTGGGATTGGGATTTCCATAACACTGTTTATGAGTGGTAGAACATAACTGGACTTTATTGTAAATATGACGCCAGTTTTGGCATCTGACGACTAGTGACAGGTTTGAATAATTAATAAGCAAGTATTTATTTATGCTGACGATTTATGTTTCCATACTTAACAGGAGGATTCGACGACTGGTGCCAGGAAGGCACATTTGCGGATCAATATTTCTGATTGGTCATAACTAACACAAAGTGACTGAGAAACAACTTAGGATTCAATTCACAAAGGAAAACTGGAACCGGAATACCTGATCTGATATTCTGATCGTAGCCCCGACCAATATGAGGTGAACAGTTCGAAACTCGTATGTCCTGGTCGATTCTGCAAACTATCATTCTAGTCAATCCAGCCTCGCTAACACTCTGAGTCTAGAAACAGCCTTAGTCCACACCTCCAAAAAACTTTGGGCATTCTCCGATAGACTTAACAACCAAATCCGTTACGGAATGATAGATGTAGTGTTCCTTGAGCTTTATGAATTTGAGTGCTCGTAAAATCTTTACTAATTCAAACAGGCCTAGTCTATTCAAAAGATTTTAAATGTTCAAATAAAAACCAAACAGCAGTGCAACCATAAGTTCCAGTTGTTAAGTCTGACAAATATTTAAAACAACAAAATTGTCTGTGTCCACAAGGGAAGCATTTTGTGGATCAAAAGTCTCATGAAATGTCACTTTTGTGTGCTCTTGTATTCAGTTTTTGCTTCAAATGTAAAAATGCATTCTTGAGTCGAATCGCATCTGTCAATTTTTGTTTAAATCAGTCAGCCCCATGATGATTGCTCTGCATTCTAACAACGAAGCACCTGCTCCGCTCCGCACTATCAAACTACTACCAAAACAGCTATAAATTCTCTAATTTAAAAAAAAAACATAAGATAACCTGAGTTAAGGATCTGAGATGCTGGTTCGCTTCAGTTCAGTTCAGATATACTCGCTAAGATGAGCATTGACCGTGTCGATCGTCACGATTAGGAAGTGACTTCCTTATCCTCATGGGTTCCATTCCAAACACACATGTTGGACTCAGTATTATTCAGTAACTCCACATGTTACATGTAAATTCAATTTAGTGTTAACTGCTGACTCAAAGGACGTTTGTGTTCACGTAGGTGGTATCTTATCGTAGGACGCACTGATCATCCAAGCGTCTTACATATCGTAACATAAAATCTGTCAAAAATCTTTATGTATTTTTATGTATTCTTGAGAAGTACTTCCGCGTGTCAATCCGAAGAAGAAAAGTAAATAAAATTATCTGAATTACGAAAAAAATCTGATATTTTTTGCATCAAGATCAGATTAGTCATGAAGGTAAATAACTGAATCTTAATCTTACTTCATCTGAGACTTAATTAAACTTCGATCAAGTTATAAGAATATGACCTTCGCTAGGCAAAATGGAAAGCTAATACACATTTTTCTATACGCACAATTTTCCAGGTTACAAAACTCCCCCATTCCAAAGTCGAAATGTTAAAGAACACTAACAAACGAAGGTTTGAGCACCCACTGCGATGTGGTAACTTTTCCCATGGCCTTAAAATAAGAAAAATATTTTCCGCATTAACTGACACCGCACCGTCAAAGATACAATTTTTTGATACTCGTTTTCGTCCACCGACACCGGTAAGGACATGGGAAAAAACGTCACCAGATACGCGTGAAACTTGTAGTATTTCCTACGTGAAAATCCTGCGGCTTCTTGCCAATTAATCGCGTTCTTCATCCCATTTCATAGTATAAAATAAACCATCTCTTATGTTGTGGTCTTCGTGAGAGCAACCCAGCAATTAGAATTTTTCACAAATTTTTTGAATTGTCATTTCTACCCAACTAATCTTGTGGTGAATGAGTGTTTTTCTCCTACCATCAATTCTCACACGTCGAGGAAGCTCAAGAAAACAACGTTAACGTAACCCAGCAAGCAGGAAGACTTAGAACTAAATTGTGTTGGCGTTGCTCCCAAAGAAAACTACCAGAAAGATGAGTATAAGAAATTAGTGCACAACACAGTCGCCATTTCGAAACTGAATATTCTGAAAGGAAAAAATAAAAAATAAACTCACTAATTTTTATGCGAGTGGGCACTAGCTTATTAATCGACATAGGGAAAATCACCAAGAAAATCCCATTTGAAACAGTAACACAAAGCATGTCCTCCCAAGGTATAGAATCCCCAGCAAAAGTGTTGCAAACCGCTGCCAATTCGGACAGACTCGCAAAGAATAATATACGAAAATGATTTTTTTAGGATTCCGATTCCGACGACGAAAAATCACCTTAACGGATTTGGCAAATCTGCGTAAAACTTGTCTAAATAAAATAAATGAAAAGTTCGAGCGCAACAAATTTGATGATACAACTATATAGTAATATCATCAAAAGTACTGTTAAAATTCAGGGCCATTGGATTGCACGATACTCTGTTCATGTTTTCTTAGTACTCTCGCATGGGAGACTAACTTCGTGCCTATCAATTGTCACTGTCGCTGAGACTGTCAAAGTTGAGACTCCCGTGGACAACAAAAATCCTTCCTCGCAAAAACAAGGGAAAAAATCTGCAAAATCATTCCTTGCAAAATCACTCAGGAGTCAGAGTCATGTCACGACACGAACTTGAGAACGAGTCTTGGAATTACATGCAGCATTGGCTAAATTAACCAACCAACAATAATAAAAACAAAAAAGACTGCTGCAAGTGTGAGTGTGAAGTGTCACCAAACTTGAACTTGAACTTGAGCACGTAGATTTGCTTGCAATGAAATGAATTTTATGCCTTATGCCGTGCTGATCCAACGGACGTAATTAAATGCTTTATTTTCGTAGTGCCGAAAACTGGAATTATGATCTAAACAATCTTTTGCATGGTTTAGGCCACTGCATTAATAAATTATTTGTAGCCGACGAATTTCCGTCATTTATGAAACGATAATAAAAAATTACCAAATCAAAGAATTAGATTAAGAGATGACAAGGGAAAACATTAAGGCATGGGTCACAGGTCAAATGAACGATCATATGAATATGATATTCATTTGTAAAGGTCAGGGTCTTTGATTTACTTGACTTGACTTGCGCAACAACTCTATTACTTGTTCGATAAGTGATAGCAGCGGGTGGTCTGGCATTTATTTCGTCGTTTCTGCGTTACTTGAATACTGATCAAGAATGCAAAGGAGCCGTTACAGTTTATCTTGAACAAATTAAAGTATATGTGAATCTCACCCTGTAAATTCAAGAATGATTTTTGTAGAAAGGAACTGGTTCTCAAAATCATCAGATGAGCCACCTGAGTTGAAATTCACGATTATGTAGATTGTGTGCATACCAGCGGCAGAAATAATCAGTAAAAGCAAACAACCAATTACACAAAACTCACACCTGGAGAAGTTTAATCACTTAAGGTAAGGTTATGGTAGGCGGGTGCACAATCGAGTATTAAATGCATTGAGTGGAGTTTTAGCCCAGAGCCAACTTAAGTAGTAACTTAACAAAATTGAATTAAATCAAGTTTTGTAAATATTTACGCAAGTTGGCAAGTACACATGCTACATTTGCATTCTTTCTCTTATCATTTGATCACTAACTTTCATGTGGAATTTAAGGAGAAAAGCGAGTTTACTTTCTATTTAGAAACTTGTTCAACTGGCGCCTAGCAGCCGGTTTTTAAATTCAATTAGCATTTTATAATGAGATTAACTGACAAAATATAATTGTTAACTAACACGCAAAAATTATTCTAAAACAACAATTAGCGCTTATAAACTTACTATAAGGTCAATGTAGAGTCTAACTGGCTTCATTAATTTAACAAGACATTAGATTTAATCAAAAATGTGGGAGTGTTTGCCTTTATAAACAAAAACATTCACTTGGTAAAAATAACGGAACGATACGGATAACGATACTCTAGAAAAATGACTTGTGTTTTAATCTTATCGCATCCTTATTGCAGTTCCTCTCAAAAAAACTGGATCTGTAATCCGCATTGTACAACATGCATGATTTTAAAGAATTTTGGTTTGATACAGACGATTATTTTCAAGCACAGGAAATTATGCAATATTAAAAATTCAATGAAAACTAAGTGTTATGAGTGGGAGTTTTCATTTGACTTTATTATCTTGTTCTTGTTGAATTGGTTTCACTGGCAGGGCCAGGAAGCATGTAACAAGTGAAACTCCAGGACGCCGGCAAAACTTGTGAAAAAAATTAATAATCTTTTCCAACATTAAAATTGCTATGCTCATGATGGTGATACCTCCTGCGCTCTATTTTTCCCTCAGGAAGTACAAGTTCAAGTTCACGTTCGAATTTCCTTTTCATCATTGTCATATATTATCAATTCACAGTTTCTGCAATTAACGTTCACACAGTCTATAACTTACGTCGTCTGGGGCTCAAAGACAACGAAGCTATTGCGACATCTGTATTATTTAAACATCCCATTTTTAAAATTTCTCGCTACGCATGAGTATATGCATGAAACAAAACCAGCAATGGTTCTGCCATTACAACTAATATTTATTATTTGAAATTGTTGGAACAAAGATTTGCCGACTTTTTCATTGTTTAGGTCACAAATAATAAATGTCTGAATGTAAATTACCTTCAGAGGAACTCATGCGAATAATCTAACTGACATTTTCAACATTTCGACACCCATTATTTGTTACTAATAATGTCGGGACTCAGATTTGTTAGATTGACAACCCGGCACACGCAGTGCATGTATTGTTGTGTTGTTTCGATTTCTTGGAAATTGAATTGTGCTCATATGATCGTTCTATTCTTCCCGAGAAACGTAAAAATTATCGTGATTAGGATTGTTAATAATAACGATTGCAAATTCCAAACACCCACGAGACGCTAATTTCGAATTGACAGCTAGCGGATTTATTAGCCTCCTCAAAATTTCTTGGAAGAGAAATGAGAACATCGGTTCAGATTTATTTTCAGATTTAATACAAAAAGTTGAACCTTCACAGAAATCTATGAAATATGGATGAAATACTTGATGCAGAATTTACCTTTCGTTGAAATTCAAGCGATAAAGCGTCACCAATTCAGAAGTACATTCTTCATTTTGGATATTTTGGTATGAAATCTCACAAATTGAATTAATATTCCCTACCTGTTCGTTAAAAAGCAGTTATGGTGTCCCCATGGTCAATTTCTATTTTCGTCTGTGATCAATTCTGTGGAGACAGCTATTGCCCCGTTATTATCAAATAAGGCAGATTAGATAAACAAAGTGGTTCTGAAGTTGGCTTGAAGTTTCACACTCATGTCAATAATCCCTTGCGAATTTTTTTGGTAAGGCAAGGGTGCATGGGAGAATTAGAATTCCCAAAACCACTTCTGTTCTTCTCAACTGAATAGAATGATGATCTCCAAGTCCAAATAACCAGGATCAAGTTCGATCCTTATATGGCTCGCGTCGAGAGGGTTTAGGAATTCATCCAATTCAAGTCAACAATAAGAAGTTATTTTACTTTGACTTTTTCCTGTGGTCGAACCTCGAACCATTTGTCCACAGACAAAGTTCATCTCATCTCATCTAAAGAGTCTATCTTCATTTTACACCTATTATGGCAAAGTAAATGTTCTGAGACGATATTCAAGCAAAAGAAAATGAAGAGTCTTAAAAGTGGGAAATGACCGTTCGAACAAATAACAACACGTTAGACACGTATCACTGAATACTTTGGACAAAGCTGATGATGGTGATGGTGGAAATTATTTTATGCTGGTGTGCTCAAAAATGATAGGGTAATGATCTCCGGAATCAGAATCATTAGAAGTCGTTTCCAGGAGGAAAATGTAATTCAAAATTGCAGAAGTTATTTCTCTCTGTTATTGCTGCCGATTTAAGAGTAAAATAACTACAAGTTAACACATCATGTATTTCTTATCCCAGGATACGTAGACTTATTTTGACCATAACGCATATTACACCTTGTGATATGCGATAGAGTTTTACATTGTATGGGTTTCTAAGTTCGAACACGTGCGTGTATTAAGGATGACCACTTGTAAAATATTAACTTCGGTTTCCTAATTAATCATCGAATGTTTCATCTGTGTATTCAGGGGCCGGACCTGACACATTATTTGTATTTATTGCCCATTGTTTTCAATTTCATTCATACCGCCTTGATATACTGAGGATGTCTGAAGAATTCCTTGGTTCACATTCAAACAACCCAAGAAATCAACGCAACAAGGAAATTAGGAAGTAAAGTCCATAAGTCATTTGCCATTTGAAACAAAAACAATGTAAGGTTGAGTAATTAGCTGGAATACTTAAAGAAAACGGTTTGATTGTTTTCCCAAATATCTCAACCCTTCCCATACTTTTAAATTTTTAAACATTTAAAACATAGTTGAGAATCTTTCAATTTTTGAAATTCAAACGAGTTTCTTGCGTTCTTGAATGAATGAATCAAACAATCTTCATTGCAAATTGATCCAAGCAAATGGTGAAAGTCAACAAGGACTAGAAACCGGCTCCGATATTCTTATGCCAATCTTGACGAAAATTGGCTTGCCTCCTGTTTGTTTGCATATTTTTTGTTGTAAATTTTGTTTTTTATGCCGTGAAGCATTACTAATTTGAGTCAACATTAGCAACACTGATTCTGCATCAGATTCATCCAAAAACCTCTGCAAACAAACACAATTTGAGCCGTACTCTCTGCGCGTTCGTTGATCAAATAAATAGCATACTGTCTCGCCGGTAAGAATCCAGAAACAAAAATTGCGTACCATATGCTAGCCAAGTAAACTTGTAAAAAAACTAACAAGAAATTAGTTTCATCCTCCCCTTAAAGTGAGTGAGAAAGAAAACAAATACTAAATAATAAATGAAATGAACAAAGGGCCTGGGTTCCGTTTCCTTACTATACAACTTTTTTTTTCCCCGAAAAAAAAACATGTAATAAATAAAAGTGAAATAAAACCAATTTACAAGTTCACAGTTCTAAGAACGGTTGCGTGCAGAAACTTTTACAACAATTCAAGTTAAGTATCATTCCACGTCCACTAGTTGTTCGTTAAACTAACTATTCCAATGATTGATTGTTGAAGGAAAGGAATGAAAAGTAAAGTTCAAATTTCACATCGGACAGACCTCCTGCCATAATGAGAAAAAAATAATATCGTCGAATTGATGCGGAAACCGCGGCCAACTGCAATCCCGTCTCACGTCTTTTGGGAGATCGTAAAACAAAACCAAATCACATAAAATATATTAGTCAATGGCTGGACTGGGTCTTCGCCGCGGTTCGCGGTTACCACTAAATACCATATGTACTACCAGAAACTCATAATATCATTCTCATTCATGGGAATCTCATTAAATTATCACCCTTTCAGATGACCCATCGGCAAGGGTCTCCGAAGGTCATTGTACGACTCGAGCGGTCATTTCTTCAGGTGATCGGGTATGGAAATAAAAAAGGCGCGTGGAAAATTAAGCGTATCTCTCTACATTATAACTGAAATGAGAATCAGTTTGTTAAAGAATCAACATAAGGGTCTGATTCAGTTCAATACACTAGTCAGCAAATAGTAATTAACTTGAATTCAAAATCGTTGCTATGAAATTAAGAAAGGAAGCCTTTCGACAAATCTTAGTTACTTCATTCTGTATTAGACGGCGTTAATAATGAATATATCAGACCGCGAAATTCACAAAAATAGGTTCGATACAAGGAGAGTTCGAGTAGTGGAAGACGTTATATATGCGGATGCCGGACTAAGCAGTAGATTCAATTCAAACCACAGTTCGATTAAAGGAAGGTGGTGCACTAAAATGAAGCACCAAATTCATTCGCCGGGATTTTCTGAACTTTTTATTATCGCTTGAGTGGTACCAAATTTCCTGTCAACCCTTAGGAATATCATTGTACACATGATATATACCATTCAGCAGTTGCAATGACACCTTAATGAACGTTGCTTTTCAATTTGTCAATATTCTTCCCATATAAATTTATGTATATGGGCTGCAAGGCTCGGGTCGCGCTCACTATTATGTAATCAAATCACCTGCCTGATCGTAAATTAGAATTAGGAAGTGGTGGAAAAGATAATACAAAAATTAATTACAAAAACACCAGGTAAACATCAATTAGGATTTGTTATCTCCAGTCCTCGTGCACAAATGTTATAATGTATTACACGAATTCGTTCAAGCGGGCGCGGATTACATCTGGGTCTTGGATGAACTACGGAACTACCCTGCGTGGGTTCAGATAATTGATTATTAAATGAACCAACGCCTGGGCCGTGGATTTCTTCGCCTTCATTCGATTAAAATTAATTACAATCATAATTGGAAATGGGTAAGAATGAGAAAGATGATACACAGCAGGCGGATGTGGGTTATTTTCTTAGAGAATTAAATTGGAAAATAGTGTCAACGAAACTATTGCGGTGTGGTCCAAGCCGCCGCCGGTCGCCCAAAACCTTTGTCTATGTGCATTTGAATTTCATGCATGAAACTGATATCAAGATTTTTATATTTTTATTCATTTTGTTTAAATATCTAGCCCGATAAGACGAATGAGGGATTGTTGAACCACATTTTAAAAAAAATGTGACCGGACGACTTATGTCTTGTAAGTTCCATCAACTTAATTAAATTTGAAAAAATAACTACGCAATTGAAATCTTCTCTTTTTAAAAAATAAAAATGCTGCTGCTGTCTCTAGCATTGCTATGCTGTAAGCTCAAACTTAAACTTTATTTCCTCTGAAGTGAATGGACAATTATTTTATTGTTTCCGGCAGACACATAATGTTCCATGTAAACGAGTTGTATTATTACAAGATATAAATCACAAGGGAGCGGTCACAAGGGTTTGTTTCCACTCAATCCACAATTCCTTAAAATTTTATATTCATTGAGTAAAATAAAAAATGTAAAAAAATATATAATTATTATTAATTATATTATTTGTTTTAAATTAGACAGAATTTATATCGTAATTACTCGAATAACCTCACGTTGAGCGAAGCTTTCTTTATAAAAAATTAACAAATTTAGCATTAGAAAATAGCCGAATCATTGGGTCAAATGTTTCCATTGTTCCTCTTTTAGCACAGGTTATATAATCCAATATTGAAAACAAACAAGAAAGTGTGATGCCGTCATCAAGCACAAAACTAAGTAAAAACGGGATATACGAACGAGACAAATAAATGAATTAAACAAATACTCGTACGCATACAATTTTACACAACACTTGCGGTGGTTTACTGTACAACTGCGTACCATTGTTATACCTCCATGATTTGAGTCTGGATTGAAGTGCACGATTGAAGGAAGGATAAAAAATTTAGCAAAGAACTTAATTAAAAAAACACACATCCATGCCCATATCAACCCAGCCTACCTCATTCACCTTCATTACGGGTCATTCCAAACAAACAATCATTTTCTGTTTGTTCTTTTTGTAATGTTAAATTGAAAGGAAGGAATTTGGCACGTTCATGATCTCTTGATTGCCGTTATTCCCAATACTCCATTAAATTCGTATTCTTATTTCGCAGTTACTTGACAGGAAATGCAATATGCAATAACATCCATAATTTTCTCAATCGGTCATGACATTCCGAATTGCAACTTTTTTGCAGCCTACCTCGGTTCAATGTCCGACCTCCACATGGCTGTGGCCATGGCCATTGCTAAAAAGTCACAAACTTGAACTTGACCATTAATAACTATAACTAGCCATTAATTTTACTTTTCCTCCGTTTCCTTTCTCAAAGTTGTACATTAGAACCTTGTAAAATGATAGAAATTCCATTGGAATCTTGTTAAAGGATGATTATTGGGTAAGTAGCAGCGTTTCCTCAATCTGAAGAGACCTTACCGCAATTGGGCTTGTGTTAAAACTGGTTTTAGTTTTAATACTGCGAGTCCGGAGACAAAATGGTTCACAGTTTGGTCCCAGGCAATATTGGATTTTGGTAAGGCCCTTTAAATATGAGAAATGTTTGCCTGCACATTGCACATTCCATGCCATAATCTTTAACCGTCCTTCCTAATTACAAGACACGAGCTTTCATGCAACACGTACTGACATTTGATGGCTATGTGAGATATCCTTAAATTTTTGCATGATCTACCATCAAATCCAAATTCACATATGCTGACAGCATAGTTTGTTACATAAATTGAGACTGTTCAGATTTAATGAGAGCATGTGAACTTGGCTTTGAAAATTCCTGAGAATGAGAAATTCCGGTGAGGCTGGCTGTGTTCGGTCAGGCGCTAACACGTTTGAGAACCAATTCAGGTTTTATATGCAATTGATGTCTACACCACTTGTATTTTTTAAATTTGTTTGGATTTTTCCGGATGAATGAACCGTTACAGTTGTATGGAATTATTAATGTAGCGCAAGCTTAAATTGTTATGATACCGATATATTTATAGCTTGCGCATTTCATTAAAATAGCCAAATATTAATTTTGGGTTTCACGCTTTATCTTTGGCGTACATTAATGAAGTCGCTGTAATTGGATCTTCTTCTCAAACTAAATTACTTTTAACAAAATAAAGTGAAAAAGATCAGAAAACTTCAGAAGTGGTTTTGATTATTTGTACTTCTATACGATTCCAAGTATGCAAAATATCAGCAAATTTGGAAAGAAAAGCGATCAAAATTCTTAAAAGAGAGAATACTTGATACATAAGATAGATATGTCTTATACATGTACTGAAATACTATGAACACAATGGGTTCACTCGTCGGTAACATAATAACAACGTCTTGTTATTGTACCCAAGTTACGGATATACTATAATGTAAATTGCTGGCTAAAAAAAACGATAAAAAATTTCACTGCTGAATTCCGAAGACGTCGGAAGAAAATAATTTTTCACAACTCGATAGAATTACAGAAAATGAAGAAACCACAGCACCATAACAGTACAGCCTTTGGTTTTTGCCAATATCACCCTACACCCATCGAATACGAAGTAGTGACGTCAGTTTCTGTCCGTATTTTTTTCATGTGATTCACCCATTCAATCCTGAATAATTTTTTTTGCTAAAAATGTACAAAATGTTTTCTTCTATTTGCTTTGTTGCAGCAATTCCATGAATTCTCGATTGCTTACTAATGGGCCGCTGTTTGGAATGCAAGCTGTCGATAATGGCTAAAGATGGTGACTGGACGGTTTATTGGATTAAAGCCAAAGCTAACCTGAAACTAAATTTTTCTTAAGAAACCGTGATTTTACGAGAAAAGACAAAAAATTCTTTATTAAGGTTCGTTGAGTATGCAGAAAAATAATTGCGGGTGTTAAGTTCACGTCTCCGAGACCGGTGGCATACGGGTGGTTGCAGATGCTGCTGTTTCGCATTTACTTATGCAATAAAAACCCGCCTTTTTAAAAAATGAGTCCCATTTTAAACTAACCACTACTATTAAAACTTCAGCCATGGAAATCTCTTTATATGCACGAATATTATCTAGTTACGACTTGCTATAAAATAACAATGCCCTTGCGTGTATACCTGTGCAAATATCAACTTCCGAAAACAAAAACAGCACGCGCTTACAGGAAATTAATTTAGGGTCCGGATCGTTGAATTGTTTCCGAAAATTTGACAAAATTGAGAAATACTATAAATGCTTCTTAGATTTTTAATCCGCTTAATTAAAAATCTAAGTATTCATACGGTATCTATATAAAATGTGCAATTAAGTCACTTTGTCCAGAGATGAATTTGACAATCGCATATTTTTTTTAATATTTACCATTTTAAAAGTATTTCATCCTTCATCCTTTGTGAAATTGAAAATATTATTTACGCTTAGTTTCCACAGATTTCCGGAATTGGTCAAGTTCAGCTACTTGAGTTTCTGTTTGGCCCCTGACTGAGTTTTCCGTGGTGCATCATCACTCACAGACAGGAAAAATCTGTATTCTCATTTCGCATAATTTTCACAGCACGGCAGGAATGAAATGAAACATGCAATGCAAAGTAGCAAGGCAGGCGAAAAAATCTGTTTTGTTGTCAAAATGTTTTGACAGGTCCTTATAATTGCTTTGCTTGGTTTGGCCACGGCTGTTAACTAAATTCTACTGTCTGTACAGTAGATTTTATGACGACTGCTCTTGTTCTTTTATGAAATGTTATGACATGGACAGACAATACCGACATGGACCAAAAACCAGTTCCTGTCTGCTCTCCATAAATCTTTTATTCTCTTATGCAACAATGCAGCTCACAAGGAATACAATTTGGATGTAAAATTTCGGTACTCGAAATATATAGCCAGATTATTTATTTTAAATTTTACAAATCACACCTTGTTGGCTCTGTTATAGTTTAGTAAATTCTAGCATTCAAACAAAATTTTATACAACGAAGAAACCTTCTGTAAGTGGCCAAATGTTTAGACAGCCTAGCTTCTAAGGTTAGCTGGTTACCTTGTCAGCTTTTGTTTCCAAATATTATGGGAATTTAATACGAGCATGAACAAAATCTTCCAAATAAGTACGTAGTACGAATCTGAGGCTACCAGCTTTGACATTGCCCGATGCACGTCAGGAGTTTTAAAACGTGTAATGATCCCTAATAAAATTTAAGACTGCTGTTAAGACTAAACTATTCAATTTCCTCCAGAGGGGAAATCCCTGCATCTCTGGCTGTCAAAACAACTTGCAAGCATGTCTAATCCTTTACAGATCTATACACACGTGCTTCAACACAATGCCATTTAATTTATGCATGCATGCTCAAAAAAATTATGAGTGAATTTTATGCCAAGAAAAATTACGCTCGAAGGCACTTCAATCTTTTTTTCTGATTTCTCGCTAAATTACCTGAAAAACATTTTACTACAAGATTTTTACTCTCACTTACTCAGATTTCTGTATAATCGGCAATAAGCCGAATACTTATGGTCTTATGCCTTGGGTGGGCCAAAATCCAAAATGCCATGAAACGCCTCAGAGTGACATCAAATTTACAACTCATGCTAGCAATTCTTTTCTTTCTTTTGTTTTATGGAACGGCCTGAGGAGAAGCTAAGAAAAATATCAATTAAAAATTTGACTCACCTTGACAGCAAAGTCGGACTCGGTTCTGGCAAATAGGGGTGATTCGGTGATTGAACTAAAAAAGTCCGGAATAACTTGTAATTTATTCACTTGGCGAAAATGTCACTTCTTGACCTCTTTCTCAAAATCACTCAGTTTTTCGCTGGAATTCAAGTGTAGAACTATTTCCGGTTCTTCTACTTATTTCTGCCAACAACGTTTGCTGCGACTGCGATTGCTGAGAATTTGGAGACAATTTCTCCAAAATTAATAATTTTAGAAAAGAACTGAATTATTAATAATTACAGATGAATATTTCTTTCCGGGGGATTTTGCAATACTATTTGTTGAAGGTAAATGCGGGAAAGGATTGTCTTGGGAAGCGTTGACTGAAGGACTGAAGAGACTCAAGTTCTTTGCCACGAATTATATTATATCACAATGACTGATACAGGTGAAGGAAGGAAGGATGTAATGCAAAAGTACTGCAAAAAGGAATGGAATGAAATTACAGGTAGGTAGTGGTTCCTCTACAGTAATAATGTAATATCAGGTGAGATAAAGAATTTCTCAAGGGGAAGCTAGTGTTAAAGTAAAGGTAATCATCGTGTTGACTATATATCGTCCAAAAACGTCAATTCTTCTTTTGGTGAGTTTTCTTGGCGTTGCGAATTTGTCAAGCTTCATGGGATGGGCAAACCCCGCAACGTCCCGTTAACCAGGCCAAAAATTTGCAGGGATGTATTGTATTGAATTGAACTCCTCTCATTCGAGAGATCCCGTCTGTTCTTCTTGTGCACAAAAGTAGTGTACCCCAAACCCCAACCTGTTCATAAAAATTATAATGTTTTGTAAGGGAAATGTAAATTCCGAAACATAAATTGGTGATAAGCTGTGAACTGAATGAACTGATTCTCACACATGTCAACTCGTATTCAGAGTAATTAATTGATTACGAATGCGGAATGAATCTTGTCAATTTTGAAGTTGTATATCCATTTCTGCTTCCTAATAATTAATTACACGCGATCAAGTATTATATCGCATCTGTTTGTGTAGATCGGGTTGATTTCCATTTGGCCTAGTAGAGGTGCGCCTAATAGTAAGTAATTTGGCGGACACTTAACAACTAGCTTGCAAGAGAATTCGGGACGCCGCTCTGATTGACTCCAGGAGATCACCAAGCATCAAGACCTGAGCCGAACTTGCTGTTGTTCGGATCTCAAGGCGAAGGAAAATATGTGTACTAAGTTTGATCTTTCCGCAATGACCCATGTCCCCGAAGGTCACCAACGCTCGAAGTACACACGGTTTCTAAACGGAAGCAGCACTATTTCTTCGAGTCTCCCATTGCTTACAATCTTTTCGCGTCCTACCGAATTTTCGATTTTTACAGGGTTAGTACGCTTTTTAAAGGAAAACGTATGATAGCATTACAGCGTTGGGGGTAAAAATTTGAAAGCCGGTAAAATTGTTCATGTTGACATTGTGAACAGACCAGTTTTTTTTTCAAAATTATTAGTGCATTTTTTAAATCGCGCCAACCTAGTCCGAGATACACAACTAAATTGGCGTTCACCTGTAAAACAAAGCATTTGCCGTAAGGATTGGATTGTTTTCCAACCCGGAGAATGTAACTGTTATATTGAGTAGCTTTTCTTCCCTCACGAGGTCCAAATTTGGTCTACGAGAATTCCAACTAATTTGTCTCAATACGGAACAGTCTAAATCATCTACCCGATGAGCTAGCTATTCGTC
>JAQFYE010000921.1:0-27706 GCA_034694305.1 Protaphorura glebata | reverse complement strand
TTCCACAAAACTGGGCATTTTTAGACCGGTTTACCCTTCCAAAATGGAACTGACTCATTTTTGCCCATACGATGAAATAAATTAAAAGTGACACTCAAAGTATGTAAGTTTTTATTCAGTGCTGTTGGGGACAGACCGTAGATTTTAGTTGTTAGCTAGAATAACTTACTAAACTTCCTTAGAATAATAACTTGGCTAAACCCCTCTGGGAAATTGACTGCGCTGAACTGGTACATTAGACTTGATGAGTATAGGGATTCATACATTAGGTCTAAAATTCTAGAACAATAAATTTTTAAAATTTAAATAAATCAACCATACTATGGACAGAACAGATGGAAGTATGTAATAATCCATGTACTATACAACATGTTTAGGTTTTGACTAAAAAATTTGGAATACTAATTAATACTTTCTGTCACCCGCCTCTTCTTCTGTTACTGTATTTACCGAATTAATAACACTCTTCCAAAATAAAAGGACCCATGGCCTGTTTTGGCCTCTTAGAAAGAATTTAACACTCGAGAGGCTTCTAATTCGGTAAATACGGTATTTTTACATGATTTGATTTAAAATACATAAATATGTTCAAATTTTGAAATGGTAATTATGTAAAGGTGTAATTAGTATAGGAAATAGAATTTGAACGTTGAACAGGGTTAAGGTTTCTTCCGAGTGGAAGGAATTCTGAAAAGAATTTTGTAGGTTTTAGATTAATTTGAATTAATTAATGTGAGTCCGTCGATATCAATTGATTTTTGCATGGAGTGGTTTAAAGTTCTCAGATCCATTGTTCTCTTTACTTATTCCAAAGTCTGACCCAGGGAGTTTTCCCTTGAGCAGCTGGGAGGCGGCTGAGGATTCTTGTTCCACTGATGAGGGGGTCCGGAAGATTTTCAATAGTCCTCTCCACATCAGGTAAAACCAGTAGACTTGTGGAGCCACGGCGGAGATCCAAACCAGTAACCACAGCACAGGAATCCCCATTAATCCCTAGGAACAACAAATTTAAAATAATTAGTTAAAATTTTATCTCCAATTTTTAAAGTACAGTATCGGTCACAATAGTACAAACGACTGCCACAGTCTTGTTCAAACTTGAATATCCGTCATATATGTCATTTAGTCCTCTTCAGTTCAAATATCACCTGAACGGTCTACTTGTTTACAACAGTTAACCCAGAAGGGTTTGGGGGAAAAGGCTGTCATCTAATTGAGCCAAATGTTTCGGATGATAATATTACTGATTCTAATCAGACCCGTGGGAAAAGAATAAAGTTTATATTCACACACAACTTTTTTCATTGTACCGTAAACGTAACATTGCCATTGTCACTGACTCCTGATTAAAATTCCAAACAGGACACCCTGAACTCATCATGATTTTTTCTTTCTTGGTCTTTTGGGGAAATTACGTCGAAGAAAAGTTTTTGTGGGGGGTAAAAGGGGGTTAGAAATTTTTTCTTGGCTCTGGATGGACTGCACATCCATTACGATTCCTAACTTTATAAAAGTCTATGGGTCCAGGATTCACTTAATGGATTTGATATGCACATCTCGTCCTCCTTCTGTTTTATGCTCTCTGGAGAAATTAAGGTCGTGGACTTTCTCTCACGCCCACCGCACGCCTGCTTTCAACCAAACAAGAAAATGTAAGGACAGATTCCAGGGTAATAATAGAAACCTTCATGGAAATGGGGACGACGAAAGTTTTCTCAGTCATCCTCATTATTTTCTATTCGGACTCGTAACCATAAATTCTTTGCTCTTACACATAAAACAACTACATAGTGACATGGAAATTACTCATGTAATTAAGAAAAAGCCTGGACACAAATACACAATTAAGAACAACTTCGCGGGAAGTAGAATTTGGTTTTCTCTGGAAATTTTCAAAAACATTCCAATGATGTTACTCCAAGAACATTTAATCTGAGGTCAAACTAGTCAGAATGACACATTTATCAATCACTATGACAAAATTTTGAATGCTTGAAATAGATGATCAGAGCAAAATCAAACTTCATGTGATAAAAGGATAGTTCCGTTACGTGCTGGACAGAGACGTGAATGCACAATAATTTTTATAGAAAATACCAAGGAGACTAGACAAGCTGATTTAATTTAGAAGGAGTCGCGATAAGTCAATGTAAACAACGATAACAACGCTGGTTGAAAAAAAAAGTCATTTTTTGACCAATCAGATGCAATTTGATAAGGTTGCCACGGGAGATGAGAGGGGGATTTAGAGCACCGACTTATTGCGACTCCTACTAAAATGAATCAGCTTGTTTAGCTGCCTTGGCAAATACAATACCCCATCAAAATTCTTGAGGATAGAAATATTCAGCCAAGTGTTGCCTAGCAACAACACAAGGCCTCGAAGACTGTTTTTATGCTCATTTGACACTTGAGAAAAATGTAAAAATGCTCTCATTAACTGACATCCACTTGGCAACGTCAAACCTCCATTATTTCATGGATTTAATACTTCTACTGGCAATACTGGTGAAAAACCGGTATAATTTTCGAAAATATGAAAAGGATGAAAACAACAAATTGCATTTGAACGGGCATTGATTGAACTCAAGACGTGGTATAGTACGAAATAGCTTGGGCAGAATTTTCGTCTGTGTTAAAACGAACTAAATTGAAGGAATATTGGACTTGTGGAAGTTCTCCAATAAATTCTGCATTTGATTCGTCCTCGCCTCCCATTAATTTTCTACGGAGGAAATAAGGTAAGACGTAAAAAGGTAATAAAAGTTTGGGTATGACAGTTGGAAATCTAGACATATTAGATGGGCATGACGTTGGCGGAGACCCGCCGGGACTTTATTCTCCGCCTTCTTGTCACTCTTCATAAAGTTTAGAAGGACGGAGGAAAATTTTTCAATCTCAGAATTCCTTAAGGGGGAATTTTCAGAATGACGGACTCACTCACCTGGTAAAATGTTGGGAAATGACTTTGCTCAATGAATAAAAACCCAGAGTAAACGACACTCAGAATCCGAAAGATTGGGAAAGAAATGAGCATCAGAACTCCGTTGATCACGTACCATGGAGAAGACTTCATCTGTTGGTCAAAATAAAAACCTTTCTAATTAAAATAATATTTATGGCACAAATGGCACAATCAATTCAATTTTCTAATCCAGTTTGTAACCGTTTGTTTAAAAAAACTGTCTGGCGGCTCAAACCAGTTAGGTTTGAGAGGAAAGTTTCAAAAAAATTTAAATGGTTCTTGAGCCTGAATGAATATTTGAGTGATTTCGCTGACAGATTTACGGCATTAGATTGAAATTGAAACCTAAAATTGAAAATGGTTTTACTATTTCGTTAGAATCCGCTGTGGACAGAATATCATCCTTAAAAAAATCTAAAAATCTAATCAGACAACACATTTCCCAATTTCCTCGACGAGGCACGTTTCCTTAATATTTTGTAAGTAACGGATTCGGGATTTGTAGTATACGTTAACAAGCAAGGACGGAGTCTTTGATTTGATTTCTATTCCATCCACTTTTGTCTCATAAATCTATAATCCCTGGAATCATAAATCTTTTATGTTCTTGGCTTCACTTCCTCTTCAGGTTTACTCACTTTATTTAAGCACCACTACGGTACACATAAACCTACAAAGAGTTTACCATTCTGGATAAATTCCATGGAAAGGTATCAGATGCACTCCAATCTCATCCAATATCTATTATATCCATGTCACAGGAAAAATTCGTATATGAATTAATATTTCGCATTTGTTTCAATCACAACTTCTCGAAAAACTTTGAGATATTCAACTCTTGAAAGATATCCAAAACCCGGTCGATAAGAATGGAACGGCTTAAGAGAAATGATGAGGGGTGCATGTACATATCGCTTTGGTTTAGATTTCGGGTGTTTGCCTGTGACATGTTATGAATTTTAGATAACCTTTTGAGCATGTTGATTCTTGTACTTGTGTTTGTGTACGAAAACTTGGTCCGGTCGTGCTTCTTTACTCCCGGACTCTTTAGTAACACTTTTTTATTCGTCGGATAAAACCCGGGCAAATCGATGAGTGAAACGTGAGACGGTTGGATAACATCACATCACACGTCTCGCTACCTACTATGCTCCGTTTGTCTGATCTGGACGCTTTGCTACTGCTACCACTTGCTACTCCTTCCAATCCCATTAATCCTACATCTCAAAGTGTAACGCTAAAGTAAACAAAAATGTCCGGCTTGATTTCTTTCACACGAACCAACCGACCCAGAGAAATAAAAAAAAGTGAATGAAATTCACCAGGCTCCATCATTAATTCGGGAATAACAAAGGCGACTGCCAAACATCATGACAAACGTGCTTTCAGTCAAATCAATGGATATCAGCGCGACGACAGATATTTTTTACGGGACAGCACCCAAATTTTTGCACACTTTGGACATTTGTACAAAATTTGATTACTTCTATTCGTTTATATGCTCCTAGAGCTGTCGACATCGCTTTAGCATTTTGTAAGCCCTTTTTGCATTATACTCATACCGTTAAAGTGGTGGTATGACTTTTACCGGATTCTAAAGTAGTCAAATCCAAATTCGACAAAAATCAATGAAAATAGACACTTACCTTTAATTTACTAAGAATGAACCTAATTGACACGAACGGTGTGCTGCACTCCATCATGTACAGTATCCCCACGTAAAAATCACCCGGTTCGGCAGCATCGCGGTAAAACTAACAGAAATGGAAAAAAAAATGTTGCTTTTTAGTTTACTTTAGAGAAGGTAATCCAAGAATTTTTCATTCTATCTATTCTATTTTTCAATCCAAGAACATGAAAACCATGTCTTCCCGAAGGATCCGAACCCTACAAAGCTTCAAGGGTTGCATACATAACGACATTCTATACTGAAGTGGGACATTTCGTTCACATCTGTCTATTCTATCGGATAGAGTGCCCGGAAACCCCATTTGGCTTCCTTGTGGCGGAAGACGGGTAATTCGTGGTTTTCTGGTGTCACATAATTTAAGCTAAGACACATAAATTTAGGAAGCACCGCACCATAACCACAACGGCAAAGGCGGTTGAAGGTGGGCACACCGTGAAAACCGTAAATTCGTAAACCGTAATGGAATGGCTTGTTTGTCCTCATATTTTCCAGACCAAGTCATCATTGCAAATAGTTTGTTCGGAAAAGAATCCGAATTGAATTTCACCGATAATATTTCATGATTTGTTTGCAGCTCAGATTATTTTTTGTAACTTTGTCACAAGAAAATTATTCAAACGGTAAAATTCATATGTACTTATTGGTTGGAAACGTTCATTAGCCTTGTCCGAGTGTCCAGGTCACGAATACAAAATGTTATCGACAGATAATCTTAAGTTTCAAGCCGTGGTAAAATGTGTTATTAGATCGCATATTATAATGTGAATATATGTTACAAACATTTGATTGTTTTTATCCCATTAGACATAATTTATAATCGAATAGTAGAAACTTTTTACTCAGACTTCATTTATCAAGCTACCTCTACATCAAACTCCTGTTCGATAGATAAGATCATTCCAAACCAGGCACTCCGACTAAAGATACGCACTCGAGGTGGTTTCGACTGATTTGACCTTTTTTTTTTACATCCCAAGTGTGTTCCTTGTTGTACAGAATAAATATCGTCATACGGTTTCATTCCAATTTCCAAAAGGTATCCATTACGACTTTCTACACGACACGACGCTGTTGACGTGAACGTGACTCCTTGTACTATGAACCCGCCAAATTCTCCAGGGATTTCCAGACCATTAGAGGAACTCAATAGCTTTGTCTCCAGTTTCCTCATAGTCCTGGACAGTCTCTCAACCTAACCCTAGTACTACAACTTTTCCCATTCAGAATCTCGTAATGCATATGTTATAGACAATGTGCACAAATTGCATCTTTTATGAAATGTGTTCACGTATAGACCACGTTTCAGAGTCATGTCAAGAATTTTAAGACCCTTACAAGGTGCAACCCCTCCAGTAGGTTTTACGTTATTTTGAAAATGTTGTCTACTTTTCTTCCACTATTTTAATGTTGGAACATCTTGAAATACTTAGGGATGAAATGCACCGAGACATAGACAATTTACGCGTTGTTAATTTAATACGTTGTCTTGAACACATATTGCACTATGTAGTATTTCTGTAGTTTTAATTCAATCTAACTTGGTCCATTTTCTGCAATCTAAACTACTTTTGTCCAATTTTCTCGTATGAGAAAAGCGATCAAAATTGAGTAAGTATGCTCAAGGGTATTAGATCCAATTATATTTCTTGGGCGGTCATCGGAATTTGACCTCTCCAGTGGGACCTGTGTGGTGAACGACGACTCGTGACTATTAAAAGCTATTGGTCACTATAGACGTCAATTTCACACTTGACTTGACTTAGCAAACACGATTATTTTCTTACAGGCTCATTCTATTGCAAATATTATGCAAGAAATCCATCTGACGGATACTTCTTGGGTCGATTTAGTTACCGATGACTCAATTTTACTGAACAAACAGTACATCATTACTATGTAAACGTCCCTTTGTTTTCCGACAATATTAGGCGCTTGAGGTTCCCGATTTGAAAATTTAATACAGTACAGGGTCGATATTCATCCCCGAAACTACGCTATAGCTATTTTTCAATTACGTTGAATATAATTCCTCAAGTACCATATGTCCAGAAAACAGTGATATACAGCGTCTTATAGAGAATTCGCATGGATTCCAAAGATTGTGCTTCCCCAATGGACTTGAGGATCCAAACTTAAATGTAAAAATTAACCCGACCGAGTCAATAACAATTGATTGGATTTGGGTACTAGTTCGGTGCTCCAGTTTGGCTCGGATAATAGTACCCGAGCCGTTCGAGCGTAAAAGTCTCGTTGAAAGAAAGAATGAGGTAATAAGATTAATGCGGGTGAAACGGTTTTCCACGTGAATTAAGGTTGGGTTGAGTTGAGGCTAATCCAAGGTGGTTGTACGTGGTTGGTCTCCACTAGTTACACATACAGTGTGGTTCATAATCTTAGAACTTGACCCCTCGCTATCATTTGCTGAAAACCGATTAGTATTTCTAGATACAGTCTACTCTACACGGTGGGTCAAAAATAAGTAGCCCGATGGCAGTCTTCCGTGCATAAAGTTTAAACTCAAAATTTTATCAGTTCCACTGAACCGATTTTCATATTTTTTTTAAATTTTTAAATGAAGCCAGTCGTATTGCCAACAGGAATCACTCCAAGATTTGAAATCCAGACACTGTTTACGGAAGGTTGTGGGGTCAAACATGAAGCCGTGTGGCGCCTCTCGAACAAATGCATTCTGCTAACAGTATCTTGCGAGGAAATTTTGGTAAAAGCTTCACCGTAACTTTCTTCTTGTCACTCCTATAGTATCTGGTAATTTGTCTGTTCACTTTAGAGTGCAGTCCGATAAGGGATTCATCCGTCCAGAGCGCATGGTAGACGAATACCCGGGTAACTCTCCCGGATCCGAAATACCCGGATTTCTTCACAAAGTCGCAAAAAAAATTCTGTCATTTATGTTTTTCACACTCATCAGAGGTTTAGCTGGTTGTTTATATGCAGTTTTCCCCATTTAGTCTTTTTCAGTTGCCGCTGAATCGTTTAATATGAAATTTTATTACCCCGATTTTTGTAGTTTTCGGATGTGTTCAGGGCACGGGCACATCCTCTGCTTGAGCCTCCGAATTTTTAACGGATTTTTTTTATAATCGTTGGTCTAGTTGCGGAGTACAGTTTGTAGGTCTCCACGATTTTTTTTATCACTGATGACGTCGTCTTTTGACCCACTTCCGCACAGTACTTTTTGAGTCTTTCAATTTTCGGACAATTTGAATGATCCCATAACCTTCCGAAAACAGTGCCTAGATTTTAGCTCTTTGAGTGATTCCTGAAAACAATTTCACTGGCTTCATTTTAAATTTTTTTTTTACAAAAATCCGTTCACTGGAACTGTCAAAATTTTGAGTTTAAGCTTTAAGCGCGGAAAAACTGCCATCGGGATACTTACTTTTGCACCACCGTGTAAATCCAAAAAAAGAAATGATAATTCAAAAATCCAAGCTCCATTTTGATATCTCTGCACGCCGAAGTTATTATTAAGAGCTCGATTCCCACTGAAATGTCTGATGGTAGATTTGAAGAGGTTCCCTACTACTCGGGGTTCATTCCCTGTACCAGATGGAAATCAACCGAATTTCTGAGAATTATTTGACAATGCTTGACCGCGTCATGACCTCTCATGAGGATGTTCAAGTAAATAAATAAATGGAAACTGATGTGTGTATTCTTTACTCGTGTAGTGAATTGAGCTGAGTCAGAAGGTTATGATGTTATGAACCACCCTGTACACGTTTAAGATTTGAACGTTTCCTTTTCATTGATCGTAACTCCTCCTGGAGGAAACACGTCAGAAATTTCAAGTCAGGTAGGTAGCATATGGTGAACTCCAGCCAAGTGGAACTGGAGTACTGGAACTGGAACTAGAACTGGACCTGTTTCAGGTGAAACTCACTGGAAAAGGAGAACCGTGTGTAATGCCAAATATACATCCCAACCAAATATTAACGAGAACTTGAGGGCTTTTTTTTGCAATTTCTCCCAGGAAAGAACTAATCAAGTCTGGAATTTATTTTACACGGTTCACCAGAACCAGGACTTGTGACTTTCCATTTTGTCTTGGGCGTGTAAAGGTTAAACATTTCTCTGGAAACTCCGCCCGGACCAAAATCCAATTTAAAAAAAGCAACTTGGAAAACAGGAAATGTGGATTATAATGAAAACTGTGCCATCTGATATTTTTACATACACGCCTTGCTCTCAAAATTGGTTTCCTTTTTTGAATTTTTACCAGCGTAAGACATTTTTTTCTTTCGATGAGTGGAGTAACTTTTTTTAACATGTGGGATTTTACAAGCCCTAGTTTTTGAAACACCACGACCACACTCTTTCGATACACCTGTACATTTTTAGAATAACTGTACCCAAACACGCTACTCTGATAATCTCTGATCAAAAGCTATGCGTCATGCCCACGCCCCTTGTCATGGGTCCACTTCAGTTGGCTATAGTTAGTAATATTCGAATTTTTTGCAGCGGAACCTTAGGATGATTTTTGGTAAGTTCCTTCACCTTCTCAAAAGGGGTAGTCTTGGTTCTATGGAAAATGTCCGGGAATTGAAAAGGTCAATCCTCGGCGTTCAAAATAAATTTCGGATCTTTGCTATCCTGAAAGCATCAATCGGCACCGGTACCAATGAGGCTTCCGTAGCGGCGTTCGCGGACTGTTTGCAATAAAATTACAGTTTTTACAATTGCCGATTCGGTACAGTGAATGCCCGTTGTTGAATTATACATACAGGGTGTCCCAGAGAAAGCGCACCATTGTTTGATTATATTTTCCTGTAGTTACATGAAACTATGTTACGGTCAGGTTGGAATTATCGATAAATTCTAAGAATTTAATTCAACAACATAAACCACAAACTAATTTAATTAACTTCGCAGGGTGTCCCACCGATTTTTATTTTGATGGTTTACGTTGATAATATAATTTCTTAGAATTTTTTAATAATTCTAACCTGGCCGTAATATGATTTCATGTAACTAAGCCAAAATACAATCAAACAATAGAGCGCTTTTTCTGGGACACCATGTACATATAGTGCCGACCCTAGGTCAAATGGAGCAAGCAAACACAATAAGAAAATCTGGCATGATGTTTTGCAATGTCTTCCGGGGAATTTGACCCGAAACTACTTACAGCTCAAATATCGGCCTCATAAACATGGTTGTTTGTTTGTTTTTTCTTTAGAGTGCATAGTGTACACAGAGCATGCGAGTTGATTGTCGTATTAGGGATACACTATTAGACGCTAATGTTTAGAATTACAATTCAGAAAACCCAGTCAGCATCAGCACATTATTATAAAGTATAATCAAGCTATGCAGACTATGCTAATTATGGTATCCTGGGATTCTTTACTCCACCGAGGCGTCTAAAATACAAGTATGAAAAATGTTTGAATTGAACTTACCATAATGAGTGTCCAGCCGACTGGGGCCATGATCATGTGATGAATGAAAATGACAGGTTGTTTGAGGACGAATCGAAAGAATTGTTTAAAAATGGAGGCATTTGAGGGATGAGAGAATTTGTAGACATAAAACATGCAGAATGTGTCGTAGACAAAGTAAGGAATTCCAAACCAAGCGTACACGACGGACATTAAATTTGTCGAATGAATGACGTCATGAACACAGTTCCTGTATACTAACCATCCAGACACTCCAGCACAAACGGCTTGGAAGGCGGACACGATTCTAAAATAAACGTCCAAAATTTTCACATTTAATTAGTTTATCCAACCGGCTTAAACGGGGGAAATGTGCTACATGCCCCACTGTGTAGTGTATTTCTAGGGGCCAAACGGTTAGACTTATCGGGTTGGAACCTTCACAAAAGTTGTTCAGGGGGTCAAGGGCATATCCAAAATACAGCCAAATCCAGCAGAGGTGACTTTACCATGCTGTTTGAGCGGTATCCGGACTCGCATTCGGATTCAATATTGGAATCCAGATTATGATTCGAGGAAACCGGATTTGAGATTTGAATTTGGATTCCGATTGGCTACATCTATATGTATATCACTATATAGACTAATGTTTGATAGATAGTCGAAAACTTACTTGTTCGAAATGTCGATCGTGTCTTTTTCTGTGAGCCCATAATGTAGTACAAATTCCCGACCAGACTTAGTTTTTTGCCACCAATATTTTTGTGCGACAAATGTTGCTGGGAAAATGACGATTCCAATGACAAACAATACTGCGGCCGGGAATGGGCTCACTAAGTCAAACGTATTAAAGTACGCCATATCGGGAGTAACAAAAATCACTTATCGCACTTTCCACAGTCTACAGGTACTAAGAACACTTGTCTTACAGAACTCTTGACAGAACAATAATTAGAATTAAATAACAATAATATTATTGTTATGATAGAGTAGATTAAATAGTATACAAGTTCTTCACGGCACACACAGTTTACATTTAAGTTATTCGTTTCCAATACATAAAAACGTAATTGATGACGAGCGAGGCAAAAGATGATGATAATGAGTTGAATCGGCACTTGAAACCCAATATTCTATTTTCAATAATTTATTGTAAATTTAGATTATATATATATAAATATAATTAACAATTATCTAATTAACCCCTCCAGGAATAATTTGTACTAAAAATAATTATCCAAGTCTGTATTAAAATTATTTATAACTGAGTATATTAGATTATATTGACTGTAACTGTGAACGACTAGTCCAAAAAATGTGCTTTGAATTAATTAAGTTGAATTAGAATAGCTATCATTAAGTTTAATTCAATTCAACGGCACACAACACGTATAAGTACGTCAATTTCTTTTTTTATTTATTTACGTACGTATTTCCAGGCTTCAAGAAAAATTGTCTAGAAAATTCATAAAAATAAATCTAGTCGTCGTCTAAAAAATGAGCACTAGTATTAACTAATTTTTGACTATATCAATCAAGGCAGTACAGATATTAGTCGGTGAATGAAGGAACAAAATAAATAGTCTACTTACTTAATCACAATGGATCGGGCATAAAACTATTAGCAGACTAGTATATTTATTTTTAGACAAAAATACCTACTGTCCTAATTTAATTACTATGACTGGAGAATGAGATAGTTTGTGTCAGTTTAAGGAGACAATTCGCCAGAATTCGTAGAAAGTTGGAAGTGGAATGAAAGTATAGAAATTTCTTCCCCAATTTCCAGACAGTCGTCAAAAATATAATTATTGATTGGGTAACATAGGTATGTAGTAGTGGAAGCCGTTTCTTTCCGTCACTCAATTATTTAGGAGAGTCGAAGTCGAAATTGTATTGTATACTGTATTTGTTGGTGGAAAAATAAAATTGTGAAATACGGGTCGTCGTGGAAGGCTGTATAAAAGAAATGAGAGCAAAGTATAGGAGTCGAATCTAGAAACTAGGTCTGTTGTCTATTTTTTGGCAAATTGACAATTACGTCCATAACCTCACTTTTCCCATGCACCAAAACTCATTACAATAGTACTTGTACCGAATTTCCCTTAAAAATTAAATCACGTCACTTTTCACTAACCAGTAAAGCTGCAGAGGGGTTTCGAATTTTTAGGCAGAATTTGGGGAATTATATTATGTTAAGTATTACAGATGATTTTTCTGGCAAAGTCTTATTTTCTTTTACTAATTTGAGATGTCGTTCGTGTCTAGGCAGATAGGTTGGATGGTATCGATGTGACAACGTATAATGGGTAATGCAGGGCCATGGGCCTTATTATTGATTCATTCGCCTTCCTGATTCTGGCAATTCCGATTCCTGAGAAATGACGAAATTGTCCTTCGTCGTAGTCCTAGTTCTTCTTTGCAGGCGTAGTAGTAGCAAAACATGAGTTTGGTGGAGTCCAAGTCACGATAATTTTGTCCAGACATCAATTATTTAGAGATCGACCCAATACAAGGTTACAGACCTGTCATTCAACCAGGAAAATGACACAAAAAATTGAATTTTAGAACAAGGACGAAACCCATAAAGGGACAAAACGATACGTTACATAAACTAGGACAGGTAGTACCATTCAAATATGTAAAACTTTTAATTATTCCGGGATTCTAATAATCATTACCGGACTTGTTAATTAGAACAAGTACGCCATTGAACGCGGAAGAATTTGTTCATCATTCAATAAATACAGATAAATTATTATTTGCGTTGTCTGCGGCCGGTAAAAGTCTTATAAGATTATTCGTGCGAAATATCTGCCTGAGTCCGGTAAGATTATTCGACCTCAAAATATGTATAAAGATAGTCTAATGGATACGATATAAAAATCATTGCACAAACATAATGAAACGAATTCCAATGTGCACTCTTAGAATGTCCAATAAAATATTTTGTAATGTCAAATATGATGAGACACTTTAAAATGGGTTCATATTTCGTAAATAAATAAGGTAAGAGAATAAAGGACCATAGTGAAAATGATCGAACCAGTCCACCAAAATTAAAATGACAAGTTCACGGTTTTTTGTATGTCGACTGAGTCAGTTCGGCTACCGTTTATGAAACGGCAGCGATTGTCGCCAAATAAAAAATGATACTACTCGCCTATATTGGCCTAGCATATTATGTTAGAATTCTAAATTGACAACTTTTCAAATGGATATTTGACTTCAAAACAATGAAGCCGTCCCGTCGGCCTCATTCTACCACTGTAGGAATGGGCAATGAAGAGCAAGGCGTTTCAAATTTCTTCAAAATGTATATCTCATTGTTTTCTAAAAACTCCACATAAAATTTAGTTCCATAGTGAGTTTGAATCATCGTTCATAGAATTCGTCATTCACTATCCTAGTTTCTGAGAAAATCGTTATAAGAACATAAAGGAAATCAGTAAAAATTAACAATTTTTAAAAGTAAAGACAATTGGCTTCAAATTGAAAACCTGAGATTTAACTTATTTAGAAAATGGTAGATATTGGGGAAGTGCATGTTCGCATGATAATTCTTAAAACAAAGCTAAAAAAATACCTTCAGAGATAAAGTATCCGAGCAAACAAGCGTCGCCGTAAAAACATTAACTGGTAAATTGACATTTAACACGAATCTAATCTCCTTTGTTATAACAAATTAGAGCAAACAAAGGAAATGGTTATTTGGAGTGCGTTTGTCGGTGAAAACGTACAAAGAATTCATATGTCTTCATACAGAGACAAAGAGTGGGACCGATTATTAGATTACCGTATTTTATGGAATAAAAACACAATGCTCGTAATTTTCTGAAGTCTCTTGTGACGATTGTCTCTCACGTTACATTTAATGGTCTACGAGGTTAAAAGGTTAAAAGTTACCGGAGACCTTCCATTTAGAGTAGGTTTTCAAGATTCGGTAAATCGTTTTGGATATGTTTCGTGATACTACAAGATAGTATTATAAATCATATTTGTAATTACCATTCAATGCGAACCAGGCGGAAGAATTGGTAATCGGTACCGGTTGTCCAATTATGAGCGGAATCGTCCCGAGGATAATTATCCGGCTATTTTCCCGCCATCAGTTAAACTAAACCCACATTTTTTTAACTTTCATGATCACATTTAGCAATTCATTATTTTTTTAAATTACAATTCCAGCACGACACTCAAGTCCTTGTCAGTCAACAGTCAGGTCAGGTACTTATCTTTAAGTCAAATTGTTTTTATTTTTTTTCAAATTTTAGAAAAGTTGCATTGTTTTTCGAACCCTGTACTATTTTCTTTTATTGTCACCGGACCATGGACTCATTCATTTCATGACTTTTTCTAATTCCGCTCGCAGAACTTTTTCAAACATTTATTTTTGCAATTTGTCCCTAATACAAATTATGACCCAAAAAATTGCATTCTTTTTGTCAATTATCTTTTTAGAAAGTTCATTTTTTTTCCGGTTGAGCCGTGACGGTGTCTAACGGTGAACTGAAAACTTTGTGGGACTACCGCACCGTGACTTTCTCTCCTTTCTTTTTTAGTTTGTTCCGGGACGTCTAGTCCAACCGAAAACCTATTCCTTTCTAAGTTTTTTTTCTTTGTGAAGAATATACAGAGGTGCCGGCGCTGCGCAAGTTAAATTTTCCGGGATACAATGTTAGAAGTTAGAACATAGAATGGATTACATAGAATGAAGAATTGAAGCACACCCTCAACACGTGTACCCGGACCTATTCGGAAAATCAGACCTTCACATGGATTATCTCATACTTGGAGGAATGGAATAAGGCAAAGGATAAATTATTTCTACCCAACTACAGATCTTGTGGTCTTAAGTCTGTTAACACAACCAAACTTCTCACTGAATTAAATATCAATGACAATGACACACAACATGACGAACATTTATTCATACATAGTTAACATCAAAAGGGAATTCTCCTTTATTTCCAATTTTCACTCCATCTTAAGTAAATTGGACATCAGGGATTCGCATATCTATCAAGGGGTCAAATATTTCAATATTTTTCAATTCAAAATACAAAATCTTCCAAAGGGTCGCGATTCAAATCAGCTTGGTGCAAATGGGGCATTCTTGGAGTTGTGCTAAATCATGCTGAATACAGTTAATCCTTTGCAAGTGTTGCATACTATTTTGAACAAGCTTTGTTACAATTAAATCTTTCAGCGACACTTGAACAATACAGGATAACAAAACCCGCTATTTGTAGTTCGATTACAAATCTTAATTATTAAAACATAAAGAAAATACTGCATGCGAAGGGTTCAATTCCATCCAACTGACATTGTTTGTTGGTTTTTCCCTACTCTTAGGGGTACCTTCCTCAGTCCAAATGCAAAGTAACCTGATCAGTACAAACATATGCGACGCTTGAGTATAAATGAATGTATTACACCATTCAAAAGATCTGTCTGTCTTCTAATTTTAATTTCAAACTAGAAACTGTAATATAATGACAGGCAGCCCATACTAGTCTGGCTTGTGTGAATGCTAAGACAGGGGTAAGATTCCTAATGTGGACATGGATTTTATCATCGCTTTAAAGAGAATTTTATCGCCGCTGAAACTTTATCATAATAGTGTAACATATTCTTTGATCCGAATGGTAACTTGTACATGAGAATGATGGACCACGCAATACAGACGTGAGTGTCAATTAATTATTGGGAGAATTTTTTTAATTTGAAACTAATTCATTCTCGCATTCATGTCCATGTTGAATTTCATATGCATGTTGACAACCCGTGACATTTTAGTCATTCAGTTTCAATGAAGACATAAATCAACTCGAATATCTTTCTATCTCCGACTAGTCTGCATGTCTATCTGTCTGGGGGTCAATTCATATTACACATTTTATATTATTTTAATTACCATTCATTCTTTTCTACATTTATTTCACACCCAGTACCCAGTATCTGGGTTCATCGTATTGCTTAATTCTACTCTAAACTAGTCTGACCTTAATTGGGAAATTTGAAATGAATTTTCTGTCTGTTGTAGCATAGTGATGGATGCAGCTCGCATCAATTAACTATAATATGCAATCGTGTTTTCTGAAGATTTTCCTCGTCGCACATTGTGTACGTTGCTTAAAAGAGGCCTATCTCCAATTTATTTTGTTCTATTACTACGGGTGCCTTCCATGAGACAAATAGCAGCCACTCCAATCTCTGCGACAATCCACGGCGATATCAGACAGTGCCATCAGCCTGGGTATACATTTCACAAAGAACACATGAAAGTCGTTGCTGCATAAAGTACGCTGCTGGATTCGGCTGCATTTCAGCTTTCTTGTAGCCTTTGACCTCCTGGACAACTTTTGTGAAGGACCTATCCCAGAAAGTCTAGCGGTTAGCCGCCTGAAATACACAGGGAGACATGCTACGTCAAATCTACCACATCAGGAGATTTTGTAAGCTCTAAATCAATGAAACAATACAAGGACCTCAGTTCTAAATCGACCAAGTCATGAAATCTAAGCGTACCAAAATCTTTCGTTATGATTGAACGTGTCCGCGTCAAAATGTATTGAAGTGGTTGATTTTTAAGTTTTCTGGTACTGTGTGTATCTAACGAATGTCTTTAGTAATAACTGGCTGTGTATGAATTAACGTGTGTAACAGATTATCGGATGCACGGACAATAATTGTTTGACTTTCTCTAACAAGTGAAAGAAGCTACAGACACAGTAAACAATCTCCAGTGATAGATAGTGTTAAAATGATGACAAGACTAAATTAGCAATGCACAAATTTCGTTGACCTACTTTTGCTAATTGTGTTTAAATATTCAAACATTAGGAGTAGACTGACAAAAGTGAAACCAACCAACCATGCCACAACATTCCTGTACAATTAATAATTCCTTCCTTCGTTTTCTTTGTATTATGTTCTAATTTTACCATTTGGAATTGCGAAATTCTGTACACATACGTTGTTTTGCTCTTTGATTGGCACTCATTCCGCAGAGACCCTTAATATTAATTATACATACACCAACACGGCAAACTTTAGTGATAAGGAACCAGACTGCATTGTTAATATTATGTGCACTACTCAAACCACACAACACTAACTAGGTTTCCTATTGGGTACTTTGCTATACAGTACGAAGGTGAATAAATACTCCTAGCAGTTCGTTAAAATAGTAGTTAATAAGCGCTCTCAAAGTTTTTTTTATTTTGTTGGTTTTCTGTTAAATTATATTAAAATCAAACTGATTCTAAAACAATAAAGTATATATTACTACTAGACCGCAAATTTTACCATTTTTACATTTGTTTTAGTATTTATTGTCACATTTAGCGACCACGACGATTGAACCAGAAATACGATAATTTTACATTTTTACAATTTTTTACAAAGTCTGTGTAAATTATTGTCTTTTAACAATCCAATACGATACATGGTGATTTGGCATAAGTATACATTGCAATCAATATATGTATTTTGTATAATCTATTCTAAATATAACTTTGGCGATTATTAATTGTATTTTTTCAGATTATGATAGGTTCGGGTCGCTTAAATTCCAACAATATCAATGTAGCTATCCCTGAGCATGTATCTAGCAGTAATGAGATCTTGAGATGGAGTGGCAATATTTTCCTGATAATACACAATCGCAGGAATAATCAGTCGAATCGCCTCAATCGGTTTTCCTTCATCTTTGAGCCGCAAAGCTTCAAGCAACATTTTGACCTGTTTCGTAGTCTCTTTTGTCAAATTAATGAATTCATGTTGACTTTTGCAGACGACACAAGTTCCAGTCTTTTTGAACCTCTTCAAGTAACAGAACTGTGATCTGTAAGCCCTGGAAAATTGTGGATCTAGAAGACAATCAGGACAGAGGATCCTGTACGGTTTTCGGACGTTGTCCTCAACAGGCCATTTATAGCGGCACGGAATACAATTACATTCTGTAATATGAAATTCGCCCAAGGCGATTGCTCTCTCTTGAAATCGAGTAGTTTGGAAACCAACTCCATAACTCATTGTGACCTCATCCCCAACCTTCAATCGGCGATTCGTATAAATAGCAATTTTTCCGTTCCTTTGTTGTTCCCAAAATGCCGAGGGATCACAGGAGTGATTGATCATTGAAACAACAGAGTATACCGCCGTCATTTCTTCAACATTGACAGTCTCACCAGTACTGACGTTCTTCTTTCCTGTACTACGTTTGACGGCCAAGCTGTTATAATCAAAGGCTGCGACGTGGCGTAATATCAGAGAAGCAACGAAACGTCGGAATTCACCTTTCTCAGGTTGTTTGACGTTTTGGAAGAAATCCGTCCTTTTGTGAATTATTCTGACGATTGCATAAGAAGCCCATGCATAAGTGCCCATCACATTTTGTGTCTCGATAGGATGCGAGCAAAGATGGTAGATCTGATGGTAGGAATCAGAATCATAGACGCCGGTCTTCGGGTCAAATCCAGGCAAAACGGTTTTTGGCTTTCGTCGCAAATGATCAAACTTCTTTGAAGGAGGGTCAGGTTTGAAACTACGAAAATACTCCAGAAGGACTTTTGGACCGGTGGCACAAATTGTCTTCACGGCTAACAGCATACCAGATTCAAACTGCGCAGTGTGCATAAAGGGGAGACATGGACACAGATATTCGTGTCCCGATTTAAGATCTTCTTTCAAACAGCCATCAGAGCAATACGTCGTCTAAATAAAATATTATATAGAATTATAAAAGTTGTCATCTTCCAATCTGATCTCAATTTTGACTCAGAAAACATGGTCTCGTACGTTTCTCAAGGGGTGAAATATTTTTAAAAAAATTCAATGAAAAATACGAAATCTTTCCAGAGGTCCTGCATGAAATAAATACAAAATATTCAAATTGGTCTGCAATTTGCAGTAAGTTGGCGCAAGGAGAAATTCCATGATTTTGTGCTAGGCCATGCTGCATACAGTTATCAATACTTTTTAAATTCTCCATACGTTGCGGAAGATATGAAATGTTAGAGTTGAATTTTTGAACCATTGAAAAATAAAAAACACTGATCTCCTGTCAGAAAATCGGATTGGACAGTCGGAACTAAAATTATCGAACCAGATTATTTGACAACTCACAGCCTGAAATACCTGACAAATCTGTTCAAATATTCAAGCTATCCTATAATGTATCTGATCCAAGGATTATCCAGAGAGTTTCGTTCATAATATATTTGATTCTTGGCCGGTATAACCGGCTATAAATGCACATTATGAAATATGCATGAGTGACGAAACTTCCAGGATAATATGTCCAGATTTATTGAACCTCTGTCGGGCATCCGTGCCTCATAGGCATGAAATATGATCAGTACTGTAGTAAATATTTGGCGGAATCAGGCAGAAAGCTTTACCCAAAAAATGCAATGCGTTTTTGAATTAATTGGTAACTTACGAACACACAGGTGGGACAAGATATCGGGTCAGAAATTGGCTGAAAGCATCTGAAGCAATGACCCATGTCAAAGCGGGTCATCTTGTCTAAAACCACAACATAAGGATCTTCAACAATGATAGTTGTGCCTGGAATTATCAAAATTTCAAGTCAGAAAAGGAGGAATTGAATTATTGCTCTACTTTAGTTAAAATTTGTCATACCTGGATCCAAATCCGCAGTAGCTATGATATACCTTCCTTTGTTTTTGTCATTCAGAATCCTAACACAATTACTGGCCGAAGGAATCTTCGGATTTTTGGCTCCTTTGACAGTGAAAATATAGTTTTCCATATATTCCTGTCTCGCTTTTGCTTCAGCTCTTTTATCGTCGTCATTGTCTCCTCGATCTCTCTTCTCAACTAGTTCCTTCAATTCTTGAATCTCATGAGATAATTTATCCGATTTACCCATCAATCGCATGGAAGATTCAATGTCAGACAAACAGCCGTTAAAATTCTCAAGTTTGTACAAAATGGAAGATCGATTGTAATGAATCGTGTTGATCAATTCCAAATCATCCGGAGGAACGTAGCACATTGCTAAATTGTAACATCTCAATGCAATTTTGAAATTCTTAGACTTCTCATTCTCCTTCGCTCTCTGCAACAGCCTTTTAGTTGCTCCTACGGACTTTTGTAAATCTAGAAGTGACAAATTAAAACTTTTTGAACCTTACCAGATTCGCACCCAAGCTTGCAGCTGTAGTCGTTTCTTATTAATTATGTATAACAATGGCCACTACGAATGAAAAGAAAAATGGAAGCAGATTACAACGGGTACTGTCAGTTATTCAGCAATTCTATCCATATTTCAGAAGAAAACCTTGCGGCGCTAACTTGCAATACCGTTGGGTGCTACAAGTTATCCCACCGTGTATCTCGCAACCTAATATAGCTCCCAGAAGCCCTAAAAGCGATTTTAGATAGCAAACTGCGAGCCCAAATACGAAAAAATATATCAAAAAATGAGAAAAGTAAGGTGGTGCGAGGTAGATCAGGGAACATTTTAAAAAATTAGTACAATAATTAATTTATTTTTAATAACATAATTTGATGTACCATTATCCAACTCTGCCAAGGCATCAAAAAAGAGTGGCGAGACGAATGTTTTCTCAACTTCCGTCATTCGATCGATGTCATTCTTGGCAGCCATAGTCCGCTGCCTGAGTCCAGGTGCAGTTATTGCCGTTGGATAAAACTCCTTCTCGAAATTACTTGGAACAAATTCTCCAGCCATAGCTTTATCCAAAAATCTATCCAATTCACACTTATCGAAGAACCGCTTAAACAAGAACATTTTGAAATTATTCTGAGAATAATATTTTAATTTTCGAGTAAATCTTGCAAAATCAGATTTTCAAAAATCAGAATATCGATGAGCTGATGATTTCTCTGGCTTACGTCAACAATTTTCTGATACCATCTAGACACTAGCATTGTTGATTAGTCGAATCAACAATGGCGTCCGGGTGACGACCATTTGGCGTCAAATATTTGGGCAGCGCGTGTAGTAAGTATAAAAAAAATGCGTACGCTGTTGGTTTAAACCAACCATGCAAATTAATAATCGGTTAATAGTATCCTGTAAATAACTAAGCATATCTATGCAACCCAAGAATTATGAGGCTAGACATTTATTTCGTCGGATAACGACAAATATTTACATCACGCATAATTTTCGTGCCGAATGTAAACAAACAATGCAACGTTGACATCCTTTTATTGTTGAAACAAGGAAACCAGTTTTTGCACAAAATTCCCAAATAGTCACTATAATTGAAAGTGTATGTTTTCCGAATAGGCATTATGATTAGACCAGAAGGGAAATATCGGAACTTGGCTTTGCACTTTGCATCGGAATTTTTGCAACAGTATTTCTTGTCGGACATTATTCATTTGTTCCAAAAATTGAAGGATTGGTTGAGGGCGCCGTCTAGGCACGTTCTGTGCACTCGTCCAATTTCTCCTAAATTTTGAATCCGAAGAAACTTCGTAATAATTCTGAGAATCAACGTAACGATAAGATTGACGGAAATCAAAAGTAGAAAAAAGTCAACAAAGAAAAATTGAAAGAACGTAATAGTAACGTAATTTTTAATCTAATTTTAATATTTTAATAAATTCTGTCCATCCAACTACTGTTGACTGTGTACGAGAGAGAAACGTCTTACATACATAGGATTTTCCGTTCCTTGTTTTTGATAATTTATTAATGTTTGGAAGTGGGATTTTGTTAGAGTTTGACCCTCAGGTGACCGTGACCTCTCATCTCTCTCAATGTCCATCGTCTCACTCTGTGTCATTCTGATTGAGGTCCCGGACTCTGAGGAACTTCTTCCTTCTTTGACCTTCGTCGGTGAGTCCATGTCAAATGCCAAATATGTCAAGCAAGTTTAAGGATACTGCACAAAGGGCACGGCAAATAATCCCCCGTCAGAATTGGCTGCATTTTGGACATGTTATAGCCCTTGACCTGTTGAACAACTTTTGTGAAGGTCCCACTCCCAAAAGTCGCACCGTTTCGGCGCTCTAGAAATACACGGTCAACTTGCATACTCAGTATGTTTGAATGCTGGGGTTAGCACTCTAACGGAAAAACAAACAAACAAACGGGGGCATGTGCTACGGCCAGGGCAGATTCGGCGAAGCACATGCCCCCCGTATATTTCTAGCGCCCAAACGGTGCAATTTTTGCGGGTGGGACCTTCACAAAAGTTGTTCAGCAGGTCAAGGGCTACAACATCTCCAAAACGCAGCCAATTCTGACGGGGGATTATTTGCCGTGCCCTTTGTGCCTTTTACTGTTTACTAATTATTTGATTTGAGGAATGCCTGACCAGATATCCGCGTATTAAAAAATGAATAAAAACTAATAAAAGTATTTTAATAGTTTGTGCTCATTTTTTTTTGTTCCAGCTCCTTGTTACACTGAAATGAGTGCACAACGTGAACCCAAGGGTGAACCAATTCCGGTTCAAGCCAATGTGACAAAATTGAAAGGAAAAAGAGCCAATAAAACGTACAGCGTTGAGACTTATACTCCTAAAGAATCAGAAGATGCTCCGATGGATGACCCTAATCCAGGAAGTAGTCTTTCAGAAAACAATAAGGATCGTGACCCTAAAGGGAAATCCTACGCAAATGCAGCTGGAAATACTGGTGCCAGTGAAGGAGCAGGGACCCTTGGGATTGTGACTGATGCTAAAAATTATATCTCTGGGAATCCATTCGTGGAAGTCACCAAAGGAATTTTACATCTTTTTAAAGAAATGTGAGTTAATCTTATTGGTTACTCAGTAAATCTCTCTTTATCGACATTCGCTCCAACGAACACCTTTTTTGTTTATTGGATCCCCCTAGTGGCTTCTCAGTTTTCAAACTTTTATTACACTAGACTTCGATATAGAGAGACTTAATCGTAAAATAATGCAATGTGTCAAATTAATTAGATAATTTTTCTAATGAATGTGAATTTGAATTTATTTCAGTGATATAACTGTTTTGGACAAGAGTGCGTCTGGGAAAAGTCAAATGTTGTGCATGCTGGCTGTGCCAACATTTCTGAGTTGTACTGACGTTCTTCAATTTTTGGCACCATTTCAACGTGATCTCCAACACATGAAAATCATTCGTGATTCTGTTCCTAATCAGTACATGGTTCTCCTCAGATTCAAGACTCAGGTAATTTTTTTTTAATCCTTGATCATATTCATAATTTTGAACCAAAGGCAGGGTGACCAACTTTTCGTTGTCTGAAAGGAGTACATTTTTTGATATTTTGGAATTACCATTTTAGGTACAATCAATTACGTTTTTCGGCCATTCTATCTACAATGAATTACTTTTTTTGGCAATTCTAACTACAATGAATTACTTTTCTTGACCATTTTATCTACAACGAATTGCTTTTTTTCGCCGTTCTGTCTATACTGAATTCCTTCAAGTGGTACGACCGTATTTTTGTAAGGAATGTACTTTTTTAAGAGTGCTGGCTAGAAGAGGGTATATGGCATTTGTATACAATGGATTTCCAAGAAGCGACTGACATTTCAGTTTCTAATACAAAATATACAAATATTTCTGAGATTTCTGAAAAAGCAGTTCACAGGAGTACAATCTTTTAAAAGAGAGTACAAAGGAGTACAAAAATTTCTAGGAGTACAGCCGATCGAAAAAGAGTACTGTACTCCTAAGAAGAGTACGGTTGGTCAGCCTCAAAGGTCTTCATATAATTCTAAAATAAGCATTTATGATTATTAGGATGGAGCAGACGCTTGTTTCCGAGAACTTAATGGAAAGAGCTTCAATTCCTTTGAAGAGGACCCTTGTCATTTGGCATACGTTTCAAGAGTAGAAACTATGAAAGAGTCGGACGGTGCTGGTCTACCATTGTCTGGACACAGAGAGCTCCCGACGTGTCCGGTTTGTTTGGAAAGAATGGATGAGTCTGTGGATGGAATCTTGACTATTTTGTGCAATCACTCATTTCACTCTAATTGTTTGTCCAAATGGAGTGATGCCAGGTATTTAACAGAAACCAGTTACATATTATTGACATTATCAGGAAATCGTACCACCCAAGTAGGAAAAAGAATAATATTATATTAAGTTTGATCGCATTTTCGCGCGGATGTACATCTGTCCACTTATATTCATTGTGTCTCAGGTGATCAAGGTCAAGTATAATTTATTTTTTATTTTGATTTACAGTTGCCCAGTTTGTCGCTACGTTCAAACCCCTGAGATGGTCGCTACAAATCAGTGCTCTGAGTGTGGGTCCTCAGAGTCTCTTTGGATCTGCTTGATTTGTGGACACATTGGTTGTGGACGTTATATCCATGGACATGCCTACAAGTAAGTGGAACCTTGTGACCTTGTCGCCTCGCCATGTTGAGGGTTCAACCCATTTCGTAGCTAGATTTAACATTTTATGTTTTCATCCAGACATTTTTGTGAGACTCAGCACTGTTATGCTATTCAGCCCGACAACAATCGTGTTTGGGATTACATCGGTGATAGCTTCGTGCATCGTCTTCTCCAGAACAAAGGTGATGGGAAATTGGTAGAAGTATCTGGAAGATACCATGTGCGGCCGGATGACAAGGAGGATGGCGACGGTGATGAGAAAGTAGACTCCATGCAATTAGAATTCACCTATTTGCTTACTTCTCAACTCCAATCTCAGCGTCATTATTTTGAGGAAAGGCTCAGTCAGGCTGAGAAAGACACGAAGACACGAACGGATTTTCTCATGGGGAAATTGGAACTCATCGAAACTGATCGTCAGAGCTTAGAATCAAGACTGGGTGCTTTGCAGAAGGAGAAAGCAACTTTGGAGAAAAAGGTGGACGAATTATTTCAGTAGATGCACTTCTCTTCTACACTTATTTAAATTTTCGTATGAAGGCGACATTTTGATACTTATACAAATTTGCTTTGCTCAACAGATCAGCCAACTAAACCAGAAACTAACGAAAGCTGTATCAGAAATCAAAGAAGAGAAAGAATTTAATAAATGTCTTGACAAAGACCAGAAAGGATGGAAAGAAAAAATTGCCAAGTTAGAGAAAGAACACGAAGAATACGTGGCAGAGAAAACAGCTGAGATCATTGAACTGAAGGATCAACTACGTGATGTCATGTTTTTCATTGAATCAAAAGATCAAATTGAAAAATCAATTTATAAGGATGAAATTGCTGATGGACAAGTCACTGTGGATGAATCCAGTATTCCATCCACTTCTTCAAAAACCAATCGACGAAGAAAACGCTAATCTACTCCACACCTGAACAAATTCTACGACAAATATATAAATACATGTAACTAGTTATTCATTGACGACTGAGACTCACCGAAATGAGAAGGATGAAACGCAGAGGGCAAAATATTACGTTTGTATTAAATGTGTGAAGAAAATTAAACCTTTGCTTCGAAAAATGATTTTTTTAATCCTCGCAATCCAATATTATTGTATACTTTAAAACACGAGTGAAAATCCTGTTCCTTTGAACTGTTCTTCATGATTAGAATTTCAATTTCTTGTTCGAGTTTACAAATTTAATGAGTTCAATAAATGTTCAAAATTTTCGAAAACGTGAATACCAAGTTTTGGATTTGGAATTATGTCTTGTATCGATGCAGTCTTTCGTTGAAAATATTATCTGACGTACAGTGGAATGAGGAATTAAAATCAGCTTCGATTTTTTGCATTTGAATTTTACTTAGTTCCTGAGCGGCTTTCAAGCCGAAATTTCGTGAAGAAAAGGCCAGGCCAGAAGTAGATGAGATATCCGGCACTGGTTACGAATCACGATTTAATCGGTAGAAATTTCTGAACTTCAGTGACCTTTGGATGTCATATTAAGATTATCGTACAGAACTGTTAAGGATTCATGTCTTTTCATGAAGACAAGGTGGAATAAAAGAAAGAGCTACAAAATTTCGGAAATCTTCTACACAACTATAATTTATTCAGTGAATAGTCTTTGAAAAAGAGACAAGGCTTGCATTTCTTTACAAGTCTCTTGAAAAAATGCACAATTGAATTGAAATCAGGCAAATTACTGGAAAACAAACAAATACTTGACGTCAAAAATACATTAAAAACATATATACAATATACATATACAGTCAATACAAAACTACTAGAGAGTTCTAACTTACATTCTAAACTGTCTCAAAATCAAAAATGTTGTCTGCTAAGGTTTAACAAGATTAAATTTCTAATCCCCTCATGGCTGACAAAAACCGCGTTAGTTGTCTAAATGCGTAAAAATTATTCGACCATATTTTAACCATCGTCTTCGTCAGGTCACGTCATCAAATGAAAACACTCAGTCCAGTTGACTTTAAAGTTTGCCCTTCAAAATGACAGGGGAAAACAGAAATGTACAATAATAAAGAGTATTTTGAACGTGACTCTAAAAAATTCAACTCAACAAATTATTCTATCACAAACATTTCTACAATTACTTTGGACATTTTTAACTTAGGTAAGTATACTGTGGTGTGAGATGAGAATGTCAAATATATCTGGGAATCGAAAGCGGCCATGGCCACACGCCCAACAGCGTTGGACTAGTCGACCCGACACAACCAGTACGGTTACTTTCACATCCTCATTACAGGCAGGTGCTGGGTTAAAAGAAATTCGTCGGACTAAATAACCTCGACATTTTTTTTAATATCTCCGATCCGACCAAATTTCCTTACTCGAAATTCCAAAATTAGTCCTAAACGCAATTAATGATCTAAACGTGTTAGTATTCATTCCGGGTCTGATACATGTTGAGCATCATCATCATCATCATCAGGATTTTCGACTGGATCACGGAGGGACTCCACCAAATTTTTTACACAATGATTTGGTACAAGCATTCCAACGATTCTGAGATCTCCAGATCGAACGCGGACAACTTGCATCTTCGCAACCGAATTACTGTTGGAAGAATAAGCCAACACGTTTTCCACTTTTTGCCAGACAACGAGAATCGTTCCACTAAGGACAAAATACGTTCTTTTCCGAAGTCCAACCTCACAAATGTTCCCAGCTAACTTGTTTCTACATCTTCCACTCCTGTCAATCAAATCAATAGTCAAAGTTAGAAATCTAAACGAGTAATAGGAACGCTTTCCGGGCACATTATAAATAGTGCCCAAGAAAACTAAAAAATCATCAAAATATTAACAGATACTCCACGCGCAGTGGAATACCAGTACAGTGTACGTGTAGTGCTTTCTCCGCTTTCTCTTTCCCTTCGAACGTCAAACCTCATTAGAAATAAGAGAACTCAGACCAAAATGTAAACAATTACAAACACGAGAAACCTAAAGTAGCGATTCGTATTTCTCCTTTAAAAGTTCAGAAAATATGTACAAAATTGTATTTCTTCTTCATTTTTGACATATACTACGTATCCCTTCTTGCATTTCTAATTGTAATTTAAGAATAGTGTAAATGACATTGGGAACCCGGAATTGCATTTCTTCCAGTAAGGTCAGAGGTGAAAAACTTGAACTACTTTGTCCATCATAAGGGTTAATGGACTTATATCTTACTAGTGGCTTCTAATCTGCCATATACTGTCGGTCTCGTTCTTAGAAACGCCTGGGAATTCATCGTAGAGCATGTAATTATACACCAGTTGTCTCGTCCT
>JAQFYE010000920.1:0-27720 GCA_034694305.1 Protaphorura glebata | reverse complement strand
TATCCGGCCGGATAATTCAAATTATCCGGCCGAGGCAATTTCGTATTTTCTCCGATCTGAGTGTGTGCTATAAGATTTCGGTGTTATCTCAGACTATGAAAATTATCCGGCCGGATATCCGGTCCATCACTAATTTCTGTTAAGGTCATGCCAGAAATATAGAAACGTGATTTTGCTTACGTGGTAGTGGTAGTCTGTAAATTTCATTTATCATTTTGCGGCCTTAACATATATTAGTTTCCGTTTCCATGTTTTAACTGATCGGTGTGGGGTGGCTCTCATTCTTGCGTACCGTACCTACCGTTATTACCGGTAAGTATCGTACTTACCGGTAAAACTGAACAGTTGGAAATCAGTTTTTTGGTTGAGTATTACTCATCACTACAGTTGAATTGATTTGTTTTTATTTCTTGAATATACAGAATGCTAAGAAACACGGAAGGTTCCGGTGATGGAAATTATAAAAATTCTACCACCGTGACCGTGACCGGGAAGAAAAGATCTAATGACGGTGGGGACTATGCAACTCCAAGAAAAAAGTCAGCATTTTCCAATGGTGAGTGAAAATTGATAAGTATTGTGATTGAATTAATGTTTACAACCATTTCTAAAAACGATTCAAAGGAACGAAAGCACTCATAGTGTCATATTCCTCAAAACATTATAGGATCTCTTATTACATCAGGGAAGGTTCACGAAATATGATCAGTCGATCAATGATACTGGCTCTTTAGATTACTTATATTATTACAAACTCTTATTATACCTGTTAGTATAGTGGAAATGCCGACTGAAATTTTCCATGGCATATTGATTCACAAATAAAGACTAGGTTACATTTCCTGAGTACATGTTATTGTTCCAATTAGCCGGCCGGCTTGACAATTAACCCAAATTATAATTGCATGACATACTGGGAATCATTATTATTATTATACGTATTATTGTTGAGTTTAATTACTGCAAAACAAGTAATGTGGGTCATGACCCAGGTAGCTCTTTTCACCCTTTAGTGCTAATGCAAAACAGCTAACTGTTTTGATAGGCCTGATTTAGTTGGCAATATTTGATTCAGTGTTCATTTTATTTTTGTTAGATTTTTTGTTTTCATAGTTGTTTTATTAACATATACAGTGAATCCTAACCCAGAACCGGTATACATGAAATTTATGTTGCCCCATCAAACAGCTGGGACTGGGATTGGAAAATCCGTTCAGAATGTTACCGGCATTCAGAAGGAATTTGGAGTCTCCGTCAGATCGTCCAAGACACATGATGTTTACCTTGGTAAGTTTTCCACCCTATTCTAATAAAACAATCCGATCCAAAGCATACTCATTATGTTGAACAAAACTCAGGAGTAAGAACTGGTTTCAATTTGATACACAAAACGAATAAAATGTCAATGAAATGTTTTAACTGATTAAATTAAGATTATATAAATTAGAAGTGTATTCTGATTCTGATTATGATAATTTTACTTTTGATTGCAGAAGCAGTCGGTGAGGACTCTTTCGATGAGCAACCAGTGGATATGAGCGTGAAGCGTTTTAAGCGAGGAAAGAGCAGTGAGGTGAATAAGCGTCGTCCAAGCGTCATTGCTTTTGCCAGTCATGGAATTCCAAAGACAACGAACGCTTTGACAAAGCGCCGACGGACTGAAATAACTCGATCTCCTGCCTCCTCTGCATCTGAGCAGAGTCCTAATGGGAATAGTAATGGGACAACAGGGGTTTCCCCCAGGAAATGCAGTCGTACACGGGTCATTATAGGTGAGGCACAGTCTAGTGGCGAAATGGAATCCATTATAGATGAACACTTCCGACGTAGTCTGGGAGCTGAAAAGTATAAAGATCTGTTCAAAACCAAGGAAAATACTCCCAGTGAAACTGAAACGGAAGATGAAGTTACTCCCGATGATACAAAGAAAGAAGAAGTTGAACAAGCATCGGGTAATTTATATAATTTGGAATTTTACCATTCAACATTTTGTCCACTTTTCTTTGAATTTTAAACTGGAAACCATTCAAAGTACTAGAAAGTTTCTCAAACTAACCAAAACTAATGAATACTGATATTGATGTTTTCTTTTAAATTTAACAGTGGATGATCATTTTGCCAAAGCATTGGGTTCAGACTATTGGCTAAAACTCAATAAATCAATTCCAAAAAGCTCTAAAACTAGTGAGAAGTCACGTGATGGAAGTTCCACCACACTTGAGTCTCAAGAAGAAAATATTCCTAAGTAATTTTGAAATCGAAGTCGCTGTTGTGTTGTGCGTTTTTTGAATTCAAAAACACTCATTTTGTTTATCCATTTTTTTTGGTAATTATATGTTTTGGTCTGACTCTATCTTGTCATAATATTATGTCATAGAAGTCTTATGAATGTTTATGGAGCGAAGGAGAGCGCGTGTTAGAACATAGACATAGACCTAGACTTAAGCTAAGCCTCGTTAAGTTAATCTAGCCACGTTATCGTACTTTATTTATGGAAACAAATTACCATTACATATTTGAAATACAAAACTACCGTATGATTATTCTGCACTTGCACTGCATTGTATAAAGTAAAGGTGGATTGCTCATGTCCTCAAGGTTGGTTGATGATAAATAAAGTGTGAGAGAATGGTTAGTCAAAGAAGACTTGATTGAATTCTGTTTTTATATAATTAATTCATTTCATTAATTTTTTTTCTCTCCTTTGGTTACATTCAATGGTCACTGGTATTGGTAGTATTTTGACTGGATTTCAGCTTCATTAATTAGTCTTATTCAACGCTTTTGTAATTCTTGGATCCTATTATTTTTCGGTGGTTCATTTCTTCGGTATTGTTTTGCCTTGGGTTTTCGATGGTGATTATTTGGTTTCGTTCCACGGGTTTCATTCATCTTTTCATTTTGTTTCCTCACACTCTCCACACGTTTCTGGATTCTAACCAAAAGTTTTTCAAACTTTGGGGCAAGTTCTCTTGGATATTTTTTATTATTAGCAATCCATACCTAAATTTAAATATTAGAATCATCAGATTCCATCATTTCGGATCATATGAAGTTTTTTTTATGTTCTTACTTGTACCATCCGTCGGGCTGACAGAAGGTCACCAGCTTTGAAATCTGCTATAGCATGATTATACATAAACGTATCACGAGCTGCAATTTCTTCCTCTGCATCCAAAACTAATAAAAATACACCAAAGATAAAGAATACAATTATGATTATGTCATTGTATAGCATATTCATATACTTAGAACAACTTTGAGTTCACGACCATTTACCGGTAAACTGATTGCTCCCTCGCCGCACGATACTTGGTCCGGGATATGGATTCGGTTCATCAACATCACCTTCGCCAGGGTCCACTGGACGAATGAAAGTGTAATTCTTTATACTTTCATCACTGAATACCTGACGGCATTTATTTTGTTGACCCAATCTGTGAATGGCCACCGCCAGGTACTGTTTCGACAGGCAACTAAAATTGAAAGAAAATTTTATTACGTGCATTTCAGCCCTCCAAAGTATCCCGGACTGAAGAATCGTGTTAATTTCGAAAACTTGGAATTCGTCAAGTGACGACTTCCTCCAAAAAAATAGCAAAGAGAGGTATAGCGGTTCAAGCACAAATATATTTCAATATTTCAAAACTTACAAGTAAACCGGATGAACGTATCGAAACGTCTCAAGTCGGAGGTACAGGGAGATGACCAGTTTAAACATTTTTCTGAGAAGAGCGATATATAGTCCAGTAACTAGAATAGTTGCCGTCAAATCCTCGATTTCTTGAACGTCTGTGACGGGATCACAAGGTGGTACTTCAAGACCGATACATTTATTGATAACAGACGTGTCAACCAACTTCAGGGCATTTATAATGCACTTTAAGGCGTACCGCAAGGTTGGGGCAGGCGGACTACAGTCTGGTGGAACCCTAAAAAAATTAAAATCATTGAGCATTAACTTTAACCTGTTAGAATCTGTCTCTGTCTTGCAACGTAGACGCCGAATTTCATAGACCAAACATATCCCATCCGTAACAAGATTATAAATGTTATAATAACGGGTAAGTTCCGTCCGGTGTCCTGTCCGCTCGCAGTCGTATGTCAGTCTGCCGAAGCCCGACGAAATAATTTGAAGTCGACCGAAAAAATTTTCAGACTCACAATTGGAAGACTCGGTCAGTTTAGTAGAAATAAAATATTTCGAAAAGTTTAAGTTTCAAGGGAATAGAAACTTACACTAGAATTTTGCCAGTGGTCGGGCAAGTAGGACGAAAATCTTTGAGAGGAGCCATTAACGATTCTTTAGAAGTGAGACCTTCCCGTTTCTATTCAATAATTTAATTATTACTTTCATGAACATTGTAAATATTAGATGAATGATTTGAGATAAAAAGTTTACCCTTTGAGTATTAATTTGAACACAACATTCCGCAAGATGAAGCCAGACACGAGGATTACGAGCAAAAGCTTCACGAGATACAATCCATAAATAATAGAATCCATCATAATATTTTTTAGACAGAAGACGAGAAATACCATAATTATATAGAACTTCGTATTTCAAATTATAACTTAAACAGTGCATTGGTAGATTCTCTGCAATAATTCAAAAGAAAACTATTGTAAAAACGAACATATCAAAATATAAAGGTGATTCAGAGTCAGGATCCTTACTTTTATCTTTATAAGCAAGATTATCACATTCAAAAGTGGCTTGTCGGAAATACCAACCAGCGACCGCAAATTGTCGCCTAGCTTGGTAACAGCACCCAGCGTTATTATTTAAAATAATACCCAAATTATCACCGAAATCTCTAAAATCATAAATATAAATAAAAATTAGTCTGAATTCAAATTGCTTGAAAACATTAAGCGAGTGGATTTACGTAAAGTATTGAACGTTGTCAGGATTCGTCATTGTGCACCTGTGAAAAAAATGTTTGTACATACAGTGATTATTAGAACATTTGGGCAAATGAAAGAGCATGAAGAATCACTTACAGACCCAGAGGAGAATTTTCCTTGTACGCAATATTAGTAATTAAACTTAAAGCTTTATCTGGATGTCCAGTCAGGAACTCCATCAATGTCTTTAAATGGGATTGTACTGCACTTGAAGCAATGAGTTCCTTCATCCGTGGTGAGCACTACAAAAATAATACAAGAATAGTCAGATCGGATAACACGACGGCCTAATCAAAGATTATTTGCAACGCAAATTAAGTTGATTCCGTAGCAAATATTTGTTTGATAAACTGTGGATTCTAAACTAACCTCGCTCTGTTGGACACTGTTGTTGAGATTCAGATATTTTTTGTACTCTCTTTTGGCATTGGCCAGATCATATGTGCGTATTAAACACTCAGTCTTTTTTTGTTGAAGCAACAGTCGTACGCTAACCTCGAACTGAAATATTTAATACAATTATTTTAGTACATATATTGATCAGGTCACGCATTAATTTTCAATTTCCTCTAATCAGTCTTACGTCTCCAGATGGTAGCTCAAATAATTTTCTTTTTTGTTTTTTCTTTTTGATTCCGGCATTTTCGGCATCCGCATCTGTATTTCTGACAACAGGTGCCTTATCCAGTGGTTTAAGGCGTTCCTCAATCATTTCAATGTGATACAGAGCATGGTACAACTTTTGTTTACCCATAAGTATTGCTATATCCAGTAAACCCAGCAATAGCGACAAGTAATCTGTTTTGGAAAAATCATTTTATGTATTAACATTAAATAAAAATCTTTATTACATTCGCTAAAATAAGTCAGTTGTGCAAAATTGAGATGAAAGATTCAGGAAATATGATCAAAACTTTAAACTCTAAAAACTCACCATCTCTAGTAAAGTAGTGCATCAATTTGCTCACGATATCGTATGCCTCGTCATACCACTTATACTGATAATACAAGACTGCCAAGTTATAGAGTATGAATGGATGACTCAGTGTCCCACTATTAATGCTCACTGTGTCAATTTTTCCCTGGAAGAGAAATAAAATATAAAGTTAGTGTAAGTATGACTGACGGTTTGAAAAAATTTAATAAATCAATGGACCAATTAATAAAACTTTTAGTTCACCTTTTCAATGAGCTTTACAATTTCTTCATACGCCCTGTCTGCATCCTTCCGTCCTCTCTTTCTAAACTTATGTACTATTATATCATGTTTGTGTGTGATCAACAAGTTTGTTTCTAGCTGTTCTGGAGAAGGATTCCGCGCTTCTAACATTTCATTGATTGTATTAATTGTTCTTTCACGTTTCACCAAATCACCTGATGGATCCACGTTTTCCTTGGAGCACGATGTACCGGACATCTTTGTCTTCTCTTCACCTTAGGACAGCAAAAAATAAATATCATTTACCGGCGTACAATAAAGCGATAAACCGAATACAAATTATTCTCAAAGTAAGCCAAAGTTTTCCAAGTTGAACAAGCATTACGATAATTTACGAAACTTTCACGACAAGTAGAGTACGACGAAATAAGTCTAGAAAAACAAAAACCTCAAAAATAAACTTATGGCAAACATTTTGATATTTTTAGTAAAGCATAGTGGAATATTTGAAAAGCTAGTCCTTTCCCGATTTTGAAAAAAGGAACGTCACCACCAGAAGGAACTTGATATTTTTATACTTGACCTCTCTAATTAATAAAAAAGTATTCACAGGGACATATTCACGAAAACTAGCCCGGTTAGGTCATTTGGTTTTAAACTTTCAAGTAATTATAATATCTGGTCATTCCAAAATTACGATTCTAAGCCTATGAAAAACTTTCATTCGTTTGTTTAGAAATGTATTTGAACATATTTTGAAATGTTAATTGCTTGTCATTACATTCAAGACACATTTTGATAGTATTTGGCCTGAAAAAGTGACTTGGGATTTAGTGACAGCAAGGACAATATGCTTGCTACACCATACTACACAATCATCGATTATCTTACACATTGTAAGTAGACTTTTCATAAATTAAATACTGGTTTAGAAAAATGTAACCTAGCATATTTGGTTTTGACTATTAATTAGGTCATTCAAATATGAAATTAATGATATAAGAAAATTAGAAACTTACCTATAAATTTTAATGAAGGGTTTTGATGACTGTCCTCCTTCTTGTTGTTTTGATGTTGATTTAATTCCGATTCATGATGTTCTAAATTTTCAGATTTGGTCCCATTAGAACACGTCGTCATCAATGGACCGCCTTTTTCTTCATTCACATGGTTCTTTTTCTTTTTCTTATTCCTCGATGGCATTTTTGAAATTTGTATCTTGGAATTCCTAAATCTACAAAACTGACAAAATAAGTGTTTAGTGATGACAATTTATTAATGAATTCCAAAATGTAGAGTTTAATTTCTTCTTACCTACTGAACTAGAATTTTTGTTCTGAAATTTTGAGATCCGAGATCTGTCTTCAGTCCCGCGCCGGTGAGAATGAGAATTGGCGGGAGGGAAATCACTTTTGAATTTTCAGAAGTAGCAAAATTCTAGTCAAGTATTCCAAGAAATAAATCTTCATCACTGTTTAATTCAAGAATTCATCCACGTCGCCAGTTTTTTAATTGTCCTTTTGGCCTTGACTTTCGTGACCTCGTTCGAGCTCTTTTAAATTATTTAGCTGCACATAGACAGAGTTTAAGAACGACTTGGGTGAAATAATTCGACAAAAGGAAAGACGCTCAGGTAATTGAAAATCTGAATTTAAGAATTAATCTTCGTATATTGGCCTTATTCGAAATCTCCTTTAATCAAACTTCGTGTAGTTTTGTATTTCGAACTTAATCCCTGACTGATATATCGAACTCTGTGCTTTACTTTGAGTCATATGTCACCGTTAATACCCGAAATTATATTATATGGAAATTTCAGTAAATCCGACAAAGGCAGTTTAACTGTTTATTTATTTATTTCAATCGTACACAAACATCCCAAGAATGGGTCCTTACGCCGTGAGTAACTAAATATCAGACAGGTGACCCTTGACTGCGGTAAATTCCGGTAGGTTAGAGCTGGAAAATAATTTTTGCATTAGGAATCTCTAGTTAGAATTTAGTTTTAACGGATTCCGGGTTTTTTCGGTTACATAGTCCTAGTACTCTATATGTATGTCAATAATTCATAATTCATTAATAATTATTTTTAAATACCAGACTACACTTTAATTTTGGGGAGCAGGTTTGTCTTTTTTCGGGCCTCTAAAATTGCTCTTTCTTGAAATATAGATTTTGAATACCATTATTAGAGAATTAATTCCTCTCAAGATTTTACTATGGATTTAGATTAATGGCCACCTTGGTTCGAGTTACCAGCCAGTCATTAACTTATTTAAAAGAACTTTAATTGTTGGCTTTAGGCTTTCAGAGGAAATCCTTAGATTGCTGGAGAGTATTGATTGTAATGGCATCTGGAATGGACAGTTTGATGATGGGTACGTTTTGAATTTAGTCATATTTAACCAAGTAGCAACTTGATCGCTTCTGGTGACAAATCTATACATGTTATCATTTAAATTGTTCAAATGGTTCGAATATTAGCGTATTATATTTTTGATTTCGAAAATTTCGATTTAATTGACTGTTCATAGAATTTGCTGGACGTGAGTATGAGTAATCATAGTCGTTCGTAGAAATTACTATATTTTTGTATTTAGTGATGGAATTTTCATAGAGAATTATTAATTGTCATTATTAAGGGTTTTAAATTTCATTCGTTCTGTTTTTATTCAGATGAAGTTATCAAACGAAGACTCCTTATCGACGGAGATGGAGTCGGTGACGACAGAAAACTTGTTGGCTTGACGAAGTCGTTCATCAGTTGGTGTAATGCGGAAGAGGCGCCTGAAGAATCGTAAATATTTCATCTTAGTATGTTTTTTTATAATTAACGAAACATTCCCCTAATCTTGTTAATTTGATTGTCTTTTAGTAACGTCTCCCACAAACGACTTTTGGGTCAATTGAATCAAGTAGAATACTCTGCCCGACGGACACACTACAACGTTGTCGCGAGTGAGAAAGCTAAGAAAATGTATTCTGGTTTGGGGAAGGAAGTAAAGGAGGAAATCGAGGCGACTCGAAATGTAATTGGTGAAGCTAAAGAATTGCTCGTGGAGGCCACCAAACATCGCAAACACAGTTTGGAGTTTGATGCCTTAGCCAAATTGATTGAAAGCAAACCGGATCGTAAAGAAACACAGGAGAAGGTTCATGAGCTTGAACGTGAGATTGCCATATTCGAGGTGAGTATTTAATCGTGGAAAATTGTATTTTATAACTCTTTCTAGTTTGTGACACCTTTTACGTCATTCTAATTTATTTGTGGGGTGTTTCCAAAGAATGTGAGTTAGTTGGTATCGAATACGCTAAGCTACATCGCTATTTACTTTTGTCGACATATTAATTAACTCTGTTATTGAATTTGCAGAAACGTAAAGAGTCAGTTGACTCCAGATTGGAAAGCAGAAAGAAGCAGATGTTTATTATTGCCACTGCTGTGGACCAAGTCGAGGAAGTACTTAAAGAGCATGATGAGTATGAAATGCAAATGGCATTGAATTCTGTTTTGGGTGAATCAACTACACAGCCAGTAACACCTGTCGGAGAATTGGAAATGGAAACTGATGATGTAGAAGGGAGTTCTTCCGGAAGTGAACAATCACCGGAACCAATGCAGCAATCTCCGGAAAATTCTCCAGACGAAAGTACGATTGCCGGTACAGTGACCAGTTCATCCAGCCCATTGGAAAAAAAGTCCGAAAAGTATGAAGATTTATCTGAAGCTAGTGATGGTGAAGAACGTACTTGATTCTACAGTGTGTTTAATCGTTCCGAATTTACTTAAGTAGTTAATTTAATATTATATTGTGATATTGTCACATCTAAATATTTTGTCTAAAATCTATCATGCATGATATTATTTATTAGTTACGAAACTTCTACTCGTGTGTTTAGAGTTTATGTAGTTTGTGTCTAAATACCATGATTCTTTGAATCGTTCGAGACACTAATGGCAATGAGAATGTAATAAATTCGCGCAATAATCCATTAAAATTATAAAATTTATAATAAAATTTATCAATTTTAAACTGAAAATAAAATGTAATTACTCTTGTTTCCACATGGAAATAAAAACATCTAGAAGTCGATTTTAGGAATTTAAATTAGCTTAAACTTTATTAGTAAAATGAGTTATTTTTATCTGTAAATATTCTGAGTAATGTAATACTGCATGGTTTTTACAATTCAAATCTATTGTTTTTTAATTCTCTGATGCAAAATAAAATTTATATTTAAAGCATTTGGTAGTTATTTGACTTTATTTGGTAATTCATAGTGTCTTATGATCTACGGCACTTACGGTGTTAGTATTCATCACAACTCTCACGGCAATAAGACCGATTCCGGGTGTGCGTTAATATGTTCAGGATCTTATCTGCCGGAGTGGCATGGTTTGCATTCGTCGTTTTCGTCCGTATAGTTGACCTATTATTAGGGTGACCTTTTTAAATTAATTCAGTGTCTTTAAATATCGTTTCAACTTCTATCCAAACCGATTGTGCGATGAAATGAGAATTCCAATTTCGATTTTTGAAAGACGAAAGAAATGTACAAGGAAATGTTATTAATAAAATATCTCGCGTGCTCATTTGCTTATACATGTTGCGTGGAGAATTCCTTGGAATGTGAACTGAACTAATATAAGAACAAAAGCGCGTATGAAAACTTTTACAAGACATGATGAAACTGATTTCGCCATAGCCGAGGGGTATCGAATTCCTGGAGACGGGCGGGGCGGGGGTCCACGTATAGTTTTCTAATTTTATTTAACTAAACTTTTTCGATCTAAAAGGAAGACGCTGTCTAGTTCTCTACTCCACGGGAGTGTAACTCGTCAATGAAAGGAAGTCCGGATATTACATACAGAAATTCGTCATTCGATTATAGCACTCTGGTACATGCTATCGTGCTACCTCTGTATACCGTAATGCTAGAATCGGGACTGACCACTTCTCCATAAAGTGGCATGCGAGGTGGTCAGCTTCTAATCGGACACCCTGCACGCAGTGGGTTTGATACCTGCTTGAAAGAGGCATGTCTTTCGGCGTAGCCTTTGACATTTTACTTCACTAGTATTTTCTGCCCATATGGTAATCTTGCGTTAGAGAGGTGTTTGACCCTGCCTTAGCGTGAATTTCAATTAATGAAAACATTTTCTTATGTTTTCAGAATTCTGTCCAAATATAAAGATTTCAAAAATCCTTATTTTGACTATGGCCTAGGCTGGTAACTTCGGCCAGTGTGGCAATAAACCTGTAATACTGGAAATTTTGGAGTCTCTTCAACGCCAAAAAATTATTCATATACATATTACCACATCGCTCTACCGCAATACGGTAATTGGTTAGTGTTCACAGTGTCATTGCGCAATAACAACTCTCCGAAAAAGTAATGTTTTTAGTTTCCGAACATTTACGAAAGCAAGGCAGCAAGTGCACATGAAATTGAGGAATTTAATGTAACATTTCCACAACGTTTGATTTTGACTTGGAAGCTCATTACTCAATTTCGAAATGAATCCACTCCTGCTGTCAAAACTAGGGATTTAACCTGGTTCCAATATCTCTTGAGATTTTCCTTCTCAATCTAACATTTGTCTCTGAGCAATACGGAGAGTGAAAAGTAAAGTGCTGATAAAGTGAATTGAGAATATTAGGAACACAACACAAATCAAAATGGAAAGACGGCTCACCGCAAGATGGGTAATTAAAATATTGAAGAACCTGTCCCCGGGGTGACCTGGCTGAGACGAACGGGTCATATGTGGTTTTGTTCTACTCTGGTCCGTGTTAAATGTCCGGTAACTCGGAAATGCTTTTACCTTTTTGTTTCCTTTTAAACTCAAACCCCTGGGACAGGTTCAAGAGATTTGGCCAACTTCTATTTCAATTCAGTGAAACCTATCCAAGATCGACGACCGGGTTTGGGGTCTCCCGGTTGAGCGTATCTTCTTTTTATCGTATCTCTTACGACTCGACTACATGACCGAGCTTCTGGGGCCAGGCCAGAACCCGATTGGCTTGGACATTTTTACCTGTACAAGAATAAAATTTGCATGTAATTGCAATTCTAGCCGAACCCCCGGAATTGGAACAGATATACCGTGAGAGGTATGGGAAGAGGTGGAGGTCGCGGCAGAGGGCGCTCCATTACTTGCAGTGTCTGCGATTTAGTAATGGCCTTCGAAGACATAACATTGATGGGTACTCTTGAGGTCACCGAGGATGGTAATATTGGCTCAGCATACGTAGACTATAATACTCGTTGTAAATGCCAAGATTCAACGCCAGTCCGACGGATGACTTACCCGGAATTCGTGGACGAATTTGCGCGTCCTGACAAAAAGAAATGGTATCTCCAGTGGGGAAGTCGTGATTCGGCTCCAACAAAGTTAGACCCACCAACTGAGGTAACGACCTTTGAGATTCTAAACATAATCTAGCAGTGGCTGTACGATTTGGTATTTTGAATTAAGATTTCGATATGCCGATATCAAATACAACACAGTGGTGTCCAAATACTTTTCAAAATTTTCAATTTAAATTTCCGACAAATCGATTCGCCAAGTCTTTCCGGAACTCCGGGCAAGAACCTGTTCGGTATTTGATTTGTCTTTACTCTTACGAGGGAACTACTTAGGGTGTAACTCAACGATTTGACCCAAACCTTTCTTTCTGAAAGACCTTTGCCCCAAACCCTTAAAAATGGCATTAGCTCGAGCAACTCTCATAACTCGATCTTTAAAAAATGTGTGAACTTTTTTAGAAAAGGTGCAAAGAGGGGTGGGTCTCTTTGTTCTCAAAATTTTAGCATGGGATATATCATAGAACTTTTCCCCAAAACTGATCTCAAGACCCAAAATACCTAGTTGCAGATATGTAATATTTTTTATTTAAAAGTGCGTGTAAACCGTAAAAATAAGAATACATTTGTGCAGTCAGTTCAAAATTAACGTCTCGTTTCCCCGTCGCTTTGCAATAAAACATTTATGTGGATAATGTAAAGAATCGTACTTTACTTACTTTTTCCCCTGAACTCTTTAGAAGAAGTCTGATTCCTCGAAGAGTTCAGAGTCATCAACTCCAACCACGAAGCCTCAGAAAGCGACGCCATTGTGGACAGTGTGCCCGAAGAACCATGTGATCAGAAAAAATGTCAAAACCTGTCCCAAATGTAAACAAAGTGATCCAAAGTTCGAAATCTCCGGAGATGAGATTGTAAACAATCCCGATAGGGATTAAAGCAGCCAATCTAGTTCTCTCATCAATGCGAAGATGCTCGGAAAGTGCGGTTGTCAAATCATGAACTGAATTGACGCGATGCAAGTAGTGTCTTCCATAAATACATATCAATTTGAAATTAATAAACCATTGTAAATACTTTACTTAGCAACGTAAAATTCAATAAATAAACAAATACAAAATTTTGAGACTAGTCATCAAGATAATTTTATCCTGCACAACTTACCACGCGAATCAGCCCAAAGAAATGTTAAGGCAAAACTAAATGAGTTTTTAATATCAGGAAGCCACAAAGGAGACAGACTCATCACATAACCCATAAATCTTGTAGCGGTAGGACAGCAACACATTACGAGAAAGCAATGAAAATTTCTACATGCAAAACTTATTCGTTTCTTGCATTTATTAGTTTCATAAATTATGCCGTGAATATTTTACTTTTATAATGTTGAAAAATAACTTGAGTTAGTTCTAACATCCCGGAAGTCCTGAATTCCGTGGTAATTCTTGGCACTTGGTTGCAGTGTTTTTAAAACATGATGTACTTCATTGTTCGGTGGATTCAAAACCCGGAAGAATAAATAGGGTGTCTCATAAACTATTGAATCCCACCATCAGCAGAATCAGATTGCTTGTTTGTAGTCCATTAACATAAATACATATACCTCGTGATCTCTGCCTAGTTCAAAAAGTTAGTATTTCCACTGAAGCAGCACATTTTCCAATGACCAAACCCGTGCAATGGTCTTTTGCGAAAATTAAAGCAAAAATTGCTATTAGAGAATTAGCTGTAAAAGTGATGATTGTAGGGAAGGCAATTATATTTTTGGAACATCCTGGGATTCGTAACACCCGGAAGTGATGTCCAAAACTGTATAAAAACTCAGGCATTTGGCACAAAACTCATTCCCTCCCGTTCGGGCTCTTCAGGTATCGGTTTGCTTGTGACCCTTGCCAATTATCCGATACCGTCAGCTCCCAAAGTTCATTTTCATTGTGGGTTAGTAAAAATACATTTTAACCCAGATTTTCTTAATTATTGAATCAAATTTGTGTCTTGCTTTTTAGGTGTTTACGGAATACGTATTTCCCTTGGATTTAGACGTCATAACACCCTGTCGTTGAAACTACTGCAAATATTTCCAGTCGACATTATTCTGCCATCGAATGTGGATTTGGAATGCATTACTTTGACTCTGACTTTGCTGGGCGGACGTCCAAGTTAATTGTTGAGTTCCATGTCCCGGTAAGGTTAATAATAGAGATGCAAATTCGTTTAGGTTCTAATGGTTTGTTTTATTTTATTAATTTCAGCCAAATGGGAGGCGGACGATTGTAAGGCCGGATGGCCACATTTATTTCACTTGGTTTAAACAAATGTTCTGTTTACTCTTCATTCCCATCGCCCTCAAGCACCAATTATTCATTTCTGAAGTCCGGCGTTCAAGTTCTCACAAGAATGGATTCAGCCGCTGTCAACTCATCATCTTCTCAATTATTACTGAATTAATTTGTGATAATAATAATACGAACTGTTCAACGCTTTTTTGTTCCGCTTTTGAAAATTACAATGTATTGAATAAAAGAACGACAGAAAATATTTTAAGGGTGTTTGAATTCGAGGTTCTCTTCAGGCTGATTGAAACTTGGGACAACTGATTTCATGTATAAACTCGGAATACAACACGTTCATAACAATTTACCCGGCCAACTCCTCAAGTTTGACGTTTACAGAAAACGTGATCAGTTTTGAAGCTAATGGGATTCTTAATTAAAGGGCTCGTGCTAATTTCTTGCAAGCGTTGACCAATTTCATTGAATAACGGCTTGACTTTTGAATTTTCAAAAAACTTACACATATGTGTCTGTGGTTAAAAAAAATTTGGTGCCCTAAGTCCTGCCTAGGTTTAAATTCTTTGGACATTCTTGCGGTTCTCAACCTAAATTTTAAAATTGCCATGATACATTTTTCATACATTTCTAACCGTATTTCTATATCGAAATACATTGGTTGGATTTTATTACATTTAGGTATTGATTGATACTTATGACGATGGGAATGAAAAAAAAAAGATGATTGAGTTGGTTATGTTGCGGTGAAGGTTCATTTTGAGTGGAAATCCCAGTGGCGTCGTATTTCTTCTTGACAATTCCAAGGTTTTGAGTAAGTATGTCATAAAGTGGTTTGTTCATTGAGAGAAAGTAGGCGAATAGATCGTAATTCTAGTCTCCCACGTAGACATTAACTCAATCCTCGGCCCATTACTGTCCAAAACTCAAATCACTATGAAAGACGACTTTAATGTTTGAAATGGACCATTACTTTTCATCTGCACTCTGTCCACACAACTACTGTCATAAACACGATTTTATTTCATCCTTTCCTGATTTCATTGCTTACAAGAATAATGAATCGACTCTACCGGGTTGTCATCAACCCGGTCATCCATGACTGCATCCATGGAATTAAGCAACGACCGGATTAATTAAAAACCAACCGACTCTAGACTACTTTCATTTTCCAGATTGAAAAGGAGAAATGAAACTTTTCGTCAAAATTTTCAAACTTTCTTCTTTCTTATTATGCGTCAACCGAATGAGAAAAAGTTTTGAAATAGAGGGACTTTTCCTGGTTTGCCTACCGATATTAATTACAATTCTAAAGGATGCCCGCAGAATTCCCAAATTAATAATTTGGTGAAGCCGCATAAGTTGGGAGCAAAAGGAAAGTTTGGATTGAGATCCATATGAAGGCATCATGAATGGGCTACATTTTTTCTTTCAATTACACACATGGGACAAATGCATATAATGTTTCTCTAGGCCTCTGGAATGGAACCAAGTATGAGATATACAGATTTTAGGGAAGAATCCCTACAAGGATTCGTATGACGTCCCTTAGTGCCTATGGTCAGTGTGTGTTTTCAGCGGCCAAATGATAAGAATATACGGGGTAGAACCTTCACAAAAGTTGTTCTAAAGGTCAAGGGCTACAACACAGCAGAAATGCAGTAAAATCGGACGGCCAACGTTTTACCGTGAGGACTGTGCAGTGTCGGATTCAAATTCAACTAGTTACCTCCCGTCGTATTAACCTGATGTACACGATAGTGCTTTCATCGGAGAATAGAACTTAAATATGTCAAGAAAAGACTGAGGGATTTTCTCAAGTAACGTGTATGAATATTCCAGTTTCCATCAATTTCTAATTAACATTCTGTAAATCACATTTTACCAGTTATTAATTTGAAGTAACACCACGTTGAAATGTTGTGCCTCATTCTTTTCTTTGAATCATGGTCGAATGAAAAATTGGCACCCCTAGAACAGATTTTGGACATCCCTCCGTGAATATATGATATTTATTTGAGATGCATTGTTATTTTTTTTTGAACAATTTATGTTTCAACATTTCTTCCCCTACACTGACTGGTTCTGTCAAAATTAGGGCCAGATGGTTTTGAGGAACCCTGTTATATGCAAGGAGAAAGCAGAGAAACCTTACTAGGCGTGTACTATGTACAAGGAAAGTCAGATGTATCTTGGCAACGCGTAGCATCCAATTTCTACTTCATTTCCAAAAGTAACTCGGATTACTTTTCTCTCTTAATTCTGTGTGAATTCTGGCATTCCAAATATCTGCCCGACATCATAAGCTAATGTGCTTTCTTGAAGGTCGATTAATAAAACGAAGGTTATAGAACTCTCCGATCACGTTTTAATTAAGCATGATATCTATAGATGTATTCGGGACACGTGATTCCAAGGAATGTTAAATTCCTAACCATAATTTTCAAACGAAATTACTGAACTAACCCGGATTATGCTAATTTTAGTCATTAATGGTGGTCATGGAAGTTGAGTTTCACAGATTACGTTTTCTTAATGGATAGTCGAACGTAGTGATATAGTGATAAATAGACACCTCGTCATAAGACCACGCGGTATAATTCCCGTTTTAAAATTCAAAATGTGCATTCGAATTGGAGTTCTTTTAGATCCAGGTATACATGAAGAGATACAATGCTGTATGGTGAAAACTACCCTAAATTGTGACACAATAACAAACCAGCTACACTTGAACAATAACTCATGCGATAAAACCATTCAGGTGTTCTAATCAACGGGCTATAGTACTTCTAGTATAATACTTAAGTCGGTTAAGTACTGTTTGAATTATTGCATTGTTTCTAGAACTGTCTTTTAATTTACTATACCGTACTTCAAATGTCCTTGATTCAAATATCTTAGCCGACTTGTTGATACCCTTGAAAGTTTTAGTCGAATTTCAATACATTCAAAAACATATCTAATCCAGACAATACTAAACAAGTTTAGTTGATGGATAGAACCATCTTCATAGCGAAACACCGACCTATACTACCACGATACCACAACGAAATAACGCAACTAGACCATCCATGGAGAAATTCTATAAATAAAGAATGAGCTACAGGCAAATCATTCGGATTCAACAAATTATCCCAATATTTATTTCTAATAATATAATTCGAACAAATTGATTTGATCGTGTTTTGATTGTTGAGCAATGTGTACATTTTGAAGAAATTACATAATAAAATATACAATTCTATTCTCTCCTGCAGTCGATCTTCTGGAAACAGAATGAAGAGTGCACCATACAGTAGTACAAACCGTGTGACATAACATATGGCCAGATACATGGCCGGAGGACGAGGAATACTGTTTAAAATCAATAAATAAATTTGTAATTAAAATAACCATGTGTTCCGGGTTGAAATAAGCCTGCCTGCCGGATAACAGTAAGCAGAAAACTCATCTCTCACAATTTAAAAATATTATTCGTATGTTTTGTCTCACCAATTGGCTCTATGGATGTGTCTAAGGAAATAGAATCTTCGGATTAAGGAGATTCTGTAATGTTGTCCAAAGAGTCCACAGATATGCTTTGCCTCCTTCAGGCTAGAATATATAAAATAAATAATTACTTTCTAATTGATTAGTTAACAAAATAATTGTAGTACTCAATTACCTCCACGTCTGCAGTTGGCAGAGTATTCCAGATCAGTGACATTAAATTTTAAGTCTTGCCAACGCTTCACTCAAACGTGACGTGGAAGCAAATACTTCCGGGTTCAATCAACTAAAAGTTTCAGGAAGTGCTATTTAATAAACACATTTCTTAAACAATTCCTTACCCGGTAAATTGAATACAGACGAGGGGAGACAAATTAGGTGTTTGAGTAAAATGGTTGTGGTGAGTTTCGTACTCCCTAACCAGTATACCTTTCCGTTGAATTGTTTTATTACCATTTTTACATGGTCACAGTTAAATTTATAACTAGGGATAGCCCTGACCTCCGTACCAGGAGGACCTAGACCCGACATCCAATTTTCTTAATATATTCACATCCATGAGTTGGTCAAAATTAGTTTACAGAAAAACTTATGAGACACCCTATGACAGCTAATCTATGAAACAAACTGTAGCGGAGTCCTTTTCCCCCATACTTCCCGGTAGCGATTCTTCATATTAAATCTAATTTCTTTAAGAAATAACTTCAGACACCCTGTGACAACTCATCTATGAAATATCCTGCGACGAGGTCATCTCTAGCCTTATCAACCAATCGCCAACTCTCTGATGCACAAAATCACCAAAAAAAGTATATTCTTTGGAACCTTTGGATTTATCCGATTCCTTTTTCGATTGTTTGAACATTAAACCAAAAATTTCGATTCAGGACTACTATATAAAAGCCGGGTGAGTTTATATAAAGCATAACGTGCACAAGGTACGAGATGGATCGAAACGAATTAACCCACTATTAATATATTTTTATACAATGTAGAGGTTGTTGTCCTTAGGGGCTTCCGAAACTGTTATAAAATACTAGTACGTCCTATGCATCGCCAATAGTAAAGACCATCTTTTGGTTTGAAACTATTTGGTATAAGGTAAAATTGGGGTACCTTGATGGAGGTCTGGACCGAATTAGCATAAATTGGATAGCAGGTACGTCTTCTCGTAGCAACCTATAGGTTCCCGTTGGAAGGGTACTTAGACCAATTAGCATAATTTGGATGGGAAGTTTCTGATGTTTTCATCTGACTGGCTCCATGCTCTAAGGGGCCAGCTTAGACCTAATTAGCATAAATTGGACGACAGATGTTTCTAAGTTTTCCGCTTGAGGTACTTTTCAAGGGCTCCGTCCAAAAGTATAAAAAGGATCGAATTCCAATGGAGGAGCATCACTTTTTCTTTGGACATCCTGGAAGAAACAACTCCAGAGCTCTACAGATCGTCATAATCTTGAGTAGCCTTCAAGCTCCGGACCAACGAAGCAATTCCGCTGAACGTCCAGCATCAAACGGACATTTCTTGATTCGGCTTCTAGATTCAGACGTGAATCAGATCCGCCATGTCCAGTCCAAAATCCAAAATTTCAAAACTGAGCTTCACAGCTAAGGTAAAATGCCCATTTCTCCCTCAGTTCTGATCCAAAATACTCAAACCATTTCATTTATAATTTCAGATTGGTGGTTTCAACCGCTACGAATCCTCATTGTCGCCGACCAGTTCCAGCATCGAATCCTTTCCAGATTCCACCCCATCCAGCCCAGGAAGTGATTTTTCTGAAGAGAAATGTTTAGGGTCTCAAAGTCCTCGTCTGTCAGGATCTTCGGAACCTTTCAATAAGGTGGACATTGCTTCTCGATCAAGAATCTCGTCTTTCCCAGCTGTTCCAACTCAACACGAAAACATTGAACTTTCCTCGGAGCAAGGAAGAAACAGCGTCATCTCAGGAGGATCAGAATATGATGGTGTCAAGAGTAGTGAGATCTTCATCGGAGCACCATCTATTGCTAATCAATCAAGCAGGGCGTGGGGAATGGACGTTGACCGATTTACGAGAAAGGTATGCCAAATCGAACCTGAATAAAGTAAAGTAATCTGAGGACGAAATACTATTAAAGACTAAACTAATATGACCTTTATTGTATTGCAGATATATGTGGCGGACAAGTTATCTCATCAAGTCCGGGTTTTCTCATCCGAAGGTGTCCAACTGGCTCAATTCGGAAATGAACTTCTTCGTGATCCAACTGGAATTGCTGTGGATCTTCCAAACAAACGGATCATCGTCTCAAGCAAGCACACTCATCGGATTTGCATCTTTAGCCTCGATGGGGAATTCATCACAAGCTTTGGGAGCAGAGGATTCGATATTGGACATTTGAATTACCCCTGGGGTGTTGCCGTTTCTCCAACTGGTGATATGATCGTCGTAGCTGACTCTAGGAATCATCGAGTTCAAACTTTCGACAAATTTGGAAACGTCTTGAACAGCTACAGTGTTTACGAGGTCAACCCATACAAATACGTCACGGAGCTCGACTATCCACGTGGTGTTTGTTTTGACGAACTCGGTAAGCAAGTATTTTTTGGAGCTTTCTAAGCTCATATGTAGTTGTTAGAAATTACAATTATGAGTTCCCAATCGGTATCTGAACTCGAAGGACTTTTTACTCCACAGGTACACACATATATGCAGTTGACTTCAACATCCAAACCATCTTCAAATTCAATCGCAACCTGAGCGAGAAGACAACTGTGGTGAGACCTGGGAGATTGATCCGCCCTCAAGGACTCACCGTTGATGAATCTGGAAATATCCTAGTCTGTGATTCTGGAAATTGCGTTGTTCGTGTCATCAAGCCATCTGGATCCCTGTTTGCCAACATTCATTTAGACGGCGAATCCAGCTATCCGCAGGACCTCGCCATTCTTCCACAAGGCCAACTCGCAATTCTCGACAGCGGTGGAATGATTCGATTTTACTAGACATCTTTAAACTTTGAAGTGTTCGTTAAAAGTGGAAGTTAATAAAGTTGTGGATGTGTGTTAAGCCGGCAAGAATTTTCGATTCATCGGATTTGTCGAATTTATTGTGTATCATTTGTGTGTATGACGAATTGAGCTCTAGTTTATTAATAAATTATGTGGTAAATCAAAATTTTTGAATTTATTGTTTCTGTGATTTCTTTGTCGTTCATTGATAGATAGTTAGACAAATAGTTTTAAATCCCGGACTAGAAATAAACTCGAACAGCAGGTCCTCCAAGAAACTGCATTAAAAAGTTGGATTATGGGCATTAGGGTCGAGCTTCATGACCAGCTCACTAGTGAAGAAGAATTTGGGGGGTACCTCTAATCAATAGGAGATGCCAATACATCAAGAAAATTGCGTGACGGGTCTAGTTCCTGGTACCCACGTGATGACTTTCCCTTGTTAGTCCAGCGGATTCCAACTTCTTCCACCAAGTCCTAAACTTGAACAATTTAGTGTTATGGTATTCATATGATGTTCGGTGAGAAGTTGTCCAAATGGTGATCCATCCGGCAAGTTTTTCAGAATTTGTTCCAATGTTAAACTCTGCTCCTTCCAAGTCCATTTTGAGAACATCAATAACTTTATGACTCCGAGTGTCTATCTCGGACTTTAAGGCTCAAAATCTTCGTATTTTTGACGCCGATTTGTATCTTCGGCACAGTTGCCCGTCCAAGGTAGTTCTTTGGAAGACCAACATTTTCCGTTTATTCGTGCTGACTTACGACCAGTTTCAATTAATGTTTTATTTAAATACTTAAAAAATCACTGGGCGTTACACTTTGAATTTATGGTCTCTGTTTCTTGTGCGATGACAGAATACAAGATATATATTCTTGTCAAATTGTGGCTTATTGCCTATTTCGACGAGGGAGAAAGCTCCCGACCCTGCTATGCAGGTTCAAAATTCATATCTTGAATGTTTTATTTATTGAGTATATAGAATTCCCTAACGATTACCATTTGAGTAAGACACGACGAAGCATAAATAAACATGTTGACAAGAATTCACGTCCTGTCACTCACTTACTCTTTGTATCCATATGGAAGAAAAGAGGAGGTTGTTGGTGTTGGTTCATTAGATTGGAAAGTAGTAAGGTCGGTAGAGATAGGACGTGGAGAAAAACTAAAGGGTGATGGTTTTGTTAGATTGGCATGGACTATTAGCAGAGGAAAAGAGCTTGCGCCGCGCGCTACATGTCATCCTCAAGAAAAAAGAGAAGAGAAACCAAGGGAATTGTTGAAGGATTCTGTTCTCCTCAACTTCCTTACGGACTCTCCGATTCTAGATTCTAGAATCTAGAATCCTAGCACTGACTGACTGGAAAATCTACAGAATCTTTCATATATTACATCCGTACACCACGATTCCTTTCCTGCCTTCCAGTTTTTCCAGACTCTTTTTCCAGCACCACTCACTTCTGTCCCCATATTATACATTATATAAAAGAAGAGGCAGACCGGATATATACCCCAGGGTTTTCCCCATTTTCTCGAATAAACTTAAACCCGTACAGACATTTCTACCCGGTTTTTCTCCAAACACACATTCATACATATGTGGAAGTTCAAACCTATAAATGAGACCACTTGCTCTCTAAGGCAACATCAAAATCCTCTCTTTTTTAGTCATCCAGAGCCAAGGAACAAACCAAGTCCACCTCATCTCACGTCTCATCAGTTTCTAACCGTCACGCTCCCACCAAAACAAAAAAGAAACTGTGACCTTTGAAACTATTCAAGTCTAATCATTTATCTCTATAGATTTTTGGAGTGGCAAGGTCGGTCGGTCGGTCAGTCAGTCAGCCGAAACAATTTCGAAAGTCAAGTCTAGAGCAATGCGGGACCCGGAGAAAGTCAAGTCCATACTGGATATCTAGGATTCCAGGATTATTTGTCCAGACATTCACATGGTCGTACGGAATGGACTGATTTCTCTCTTTACATTCTTCTTTTTCATCATCAAATCCTGAGACTCACTTTTTCATTGTTCTTCGTGCCCTCGAACGCTCACGCTACTTGTACTTTACTTTCTCCAGGAGAAAGTCCTCCCATTCGTGAGAATTACCAGCACATTGTTTTGTTTTGTTACAACCCATTCGGTTTCTTCAAAATACCGTAAGTTTATTGTAAATTCCTAAATACTGGTAGTTAAAAAACTTAAAGAAAGAAGATTTTAGTTGATGGCATCCGAGGGAGTGCCGATTACTGAATTCTTTTCACACTGGGTAGAAAGCACTGGCAAAATTTGCATCCAGTGTTAAAATTTTGTAAGAATAAAAAAGTTGCCGGTTCAACCCCATAGGCGTAGTGTTAAGTTTGATAATATAAAATTATTACTTTATTTCGGTCCCTGGAGAATCGTTCTAAAGAAATATTGGTGTAGAATAGGAATTATAAGGTGAATTGACATGACATAATTTGACCGCGGAGACCTTGTAAGTTGTAAGTTTTATGAGAGAAGTGGAAGTGTAAAGTGTGGGGCGGTTTCGGTTGATTCATTCCAGGTTGTTTCAGGAGTGGCAAGTTTCGTCGGCGGAAACCCGAGGACGGTTCCTGCTTGGTTTGGCTCAGGACTTTTTCCGGAGAAATCACATTCCAAAATTCTCACTCTCCGGACGTCGTGTCCTGTACTGTGTGTGTGACTCTGACTATTCACATTCAACAAGTGGTTCACGCAGAAAACTTCATCCTTTTTTTTCAAGTGTGAAACAAACCAAGAGAACATTATCTTCAAACTCAAACTTTTACTTCAGAAAACTATTAACTGGATTCAGGAGTTTTTAACCACTTAAAGCTCAAACTGAACCCAACCGCGTGTCATTCAGTTGACAGTCAACCTCACATCTAAGCAACAATTATCTCCATAAAGTGAAACTATTACTTCTGAAAACTGTTACCCAGATTCGGAAGTTTTTATCTACTTTAAGGTCAAACTAAACTGAACCGCGTGTCATTCGTATGACTTTTATTCATGAATCAACCTCACATCTAAGACACAATTCTTAACAACGGAGAAAGTGGTGTTTACAGTTTCCTCTGCATGAACTCAAACTAATACCTCAGAAAACTGTTACCCGGATTCGGGTTGCTGTCTACAATATAGGTCAAACGAAACCTAACTGTGTTTCAATCTTTTGACCTAAATCCATGACTCACAACTAAATCACACGTTTTGAAATTGGAGATTGTAGTGTTTATTGTGTTTTCTCAGGATAAACTGAAACTAGTACTGAAATAAACTAAACTACTACCTGGATTCGTAATTTTCGTCTAACATTAAACCTAGATCTGATTGTGTGTTAATTTATTATTGTTATTTGTGCAAATACCATCACCAGTGTCCGAAATATAAGCTAAACCGCCGTAGCTGCGAATACAACTAAAATACAAACTATTTACAAGATCGAAGTTCAACAATTTTGGGTAAAAAATATTTTGACATTGGAGAAAGGGAATCCAGATTATCTTATATCCTGAGGTGATTGACCGAAAAATTGCTCGGATATTTGACAAAAGATTGTTCGACGTTCTCCAAGGATTTGAATGGTTTGGTCTGTGGATTTTGGATATTAAGGAAGAAGTGAAGAAGTTTAAGGGTTTCCTTCCGTTCAGAGACACCGAGTTCGATCAATCAAATCACCAAGAGGAAACACCGGAGGAAGTTCAGTTCACAGTGGAGTGCACTTGAGGAAGAGAGTACGACGACGATTGAAGTCACACAACTGTTTGTACAGTAACAGGAACTCAAGACACGAAAATATTATACTACCAGGATTACGTGCCTGACTTTTACAAATAAGCAAAGCTATTTGTTTCTATCAACGAACTCTGCATTTACTTTACCATCAGTTTCAATTTTGAATGTCAACACAACGTTCGAATTCCTGAAATCATCAACCCAAGTATGTTTGGATACACATCCCAAAGGCACTCTGAGAAAACGATTTGAGTAAAGGAAACGAGGTGATTAACACGTGAGTACAGATTTTCCTTTACTGTTCTCCCCACTTCTGAATTAACATATTGAAGCAATTTTCGTACAATTCACGTCAATAACATTTCTCATAACAATGCCGACTATTGATTCATCAATGAGTGGAACTCACCAACGATAAGGCACGAATGACTAAATGCATAAAAGATAGAACGCGTATTACATGTTGTTATGGTTACCAGTAGGTTTCAAAGAAGTACTGAATTGCATTACCGCTACCGTAATGTATTACAGAAAATATTACATGCATGTGGGTGTACAGTGCAGTTTCAGGTTCTAGTTCATATGTTTTGTGATTTATGTTCATTCTAGACCTGATAAATCAGTTCCGTGGATCTTTTTTTCAAATACTCCTGTCTATTTACTTATCTGCTATCTCTGAATGTGCATGTGCACCTACCAGAATTTTCTTCTTGCATCAAGGTCACGGTCAAACCGGTCATTTCTGAGAACTACGTACAGTTCTTCCCTCAAGCCTATATACTTGGTGTCCGGAACGAAATGGAACACCTCTCGAAGAAAGTGACCGGAGACGGATTCAACCTTTGAACGTGCCGGATATTATAACTTCTGTCAATATGGTCGGATCAAACCGAATCTAGCATATTCGGATTCCTCATAAGATTCTAGTCACACAATCCATCCACAGAATTCCAAAATTTTGAACAACACAACAGGAAATTTTAATTGAAACGTTCCTGGGTTCATACAGTACACATGGATGCATCTCCTTCCTTTCACTTTTTCCCGGAGGTTGTCCAATCCTGCTCGGATACTGATTTGTATTCACTTATGTTTTCTCTACCTTGTGGCGTACATAAAGTTTAGGATCTAGGGAAATTACTCTGTTCCATACTACTAGGGTGCCCTTCCGAATAATGCTGAATTACCCATTTCCTTACAACAATTAAATGTTTGACCATGACTAACGTCATATGTGAATTTAATGAAAACATAAAAACAATACATATTGTAATATTTCACGTCTAAAATGTTTCCGAAATTGCACATTCTAATTAGGTCAGATTGTAGCGACGTTGGATTTGTTTTTCTGAAAGACTGTTGTGGAGGCTGTGGTCTATCAAATTAGTTCTGATAGTTAGAGTAAACCAATTATAATTGAATGTTTTACTTTGTAAAGCTTACAAAATACCCCCCACGTATTTATTTAAGCCAATAGCTGCGCAATGGCTTAAAATGGCAATAATTCGGTGGGAATAGCGGGTGGTGAATGTTAGTTGAGTTTAACCCATATTTTCTATATGCGTGTATGAGATTTCTGGAGCCAACGGGACTCGGAAAACAAATTATTCTCACTTGTTTCTAGTCGCTGAGAATGACATGAACTAATTCGGTCAAACTTTGTGTTTGTCTTCCATATGAAATCTCTATATAGTTGGGACCACATTTCCCAAGGGGGGTCCTCCATGGGGGGAGTTATTTTGTTCAGTTTATCTTATTGTCATCTAGGTGACATGACAATCCATCCGAATTCAGAAGGGGGGATTACATTGGATAAATGAACTTTGTGTTTAATTGGTCTAATGAATGATTATGTAACTATGACAGATGGAACTGACGGCGGCCACTCGTTTTTAGTGACACTGATAGGGACAGTCACAATTATTTGAATATTTGCCAAGAACATTCGTCCGTCCAGGACAATTTGACCCAAAGAAAAGAAAGCAAACCAAATATTTCAAAACAATATGGCATTCTACGATGCGGGGGCGAGTAATAAATTTGGACCGAAGGCTCAACCCGAAGGTGAAATGGACGCACTACTTTTGGGAGTCACACGGGTAAGCCATTTTTGACGAACTATTTGGTAGTGTATCTTAACATACACCTCGTCCAAGCGACCACCTTCATGGAGAGTCCAAGACTCCCACACAGGGGCGAAGCTATGGATGTGCATTGGTGTGTCCAGCACACGGGCGCAGGATTCTGGGGGGCGCAAAAATAATAAAATACTTGTAGACGAGAAAACTTGATAGCACTATCTGTATGAAATACAGGGTTTGTACCATAAAAGGCACATTTGCTTGGTAGTTGAGTTTAAGAGTGAAATTGGGGCGCCCACGCCCCATAGGGCCAGAGGGATTATTGGGTCTCATTTCTTTCTTAGGACTCGCCATCTGATATTCAAAACGAAACGAAATGATCGATCTATTAACTGAAAGTACGTGATGGCGGTATTTGGCAGGATACCAGGATGTACCGATCCGACCAATCCTGGCAATCGGATATTCGGCCGAATAGTAAAAACTGCGTACTAGTGGGGTGTCTATAGAAAGCGGCTACTGAGTAGATTCTGTTACCGTATGAATGACTTCGGTATTCAGTATTCACAAACGTTGGCTCAATAATCCACAATAAGCAGTCTTGTAGTAAAAATGTACAGAATAATCCGATATTCGGTTAACCGGAAAAATCCGGATATCCAGTATCAATTATTGAAAATTTCATGAAGAGGGAGTTGGTGCAGTACTGTTGTAAGGTTAGAGAACGTTAATCGAAGCAGATGCCGCTATT